>VSMD01046799.1:0-22988 GCA_008750895.1 Mirza zaza | reverse complement strand
GGGTCTCACTCTTGCTCGGGCTGGTCTCGAACTCCTGAGCTCAAGCAATCCTTCTGCCTTGACCTCCCAGAGTGTTAGGATTATAGGCGTGAGCTACCACTCCTGGCCTAGAAGGTCTCTTCTCTGTATATGCACATAAATAGTGACAATTCTGACATCAAGAGTAATCATTCTCCTTCTTCTCTTCTGGTCATCCTATTAATACAACTCCTTGGAAATGTAGCCAAGATTGTATTTCTTTCACGAAGACTTCTTTTCTAGGGATTCTATTTCAATTATGGATGTGACTACAAACTTCATGAGTTTTATGTTTTATCTATTAATTTTTGTCTCCTAAGAACCACAACATCCTTTTTGTCACTTTCTACATTCTAAAACAGTAACTAAGCACATCATAAATTCTCATTTTATTTTTGTTTTTCCCTATGATAGATATCTTAAATATTAAGTAGCAAAGCCTAGTCTAAGACTAGAGTACCAATTGTTAAATTATATATATATATATATATACACCCTTTAATTAATACTCTTGCCATCTGCTAAATGTAACTGTTTCTTTCTAACTATCTAATTCTTGCAATTACCAAAATTATTATTATTATTTTTTAAATTTTTGCCATTTTTTTCAGGCCATTGCCTCTGTAACGATACTCTTGTTCCCTTAATAACAAAATAACAAAAAACACATCCTTGTACCTTATAGCTTAAATTACCAAAAACATGTCTTTCCTAGCATACAGTTTCTCTTATTATTTTTATTTTTATTTATTTATTTATTTATTTATTTATTTATTTCAACATATTACAGGGGTACAAATGTTTAAGCTACATGTATTGCCTTTGCCCCACCCGAGTCAGAGCTTCAAGCGTGTCTATCCCCCAGTGTGCACTACACCCAGTAGGTGTGTATATGCTCATCCTCTCCCCTCCATCTGCCTGACACCCAGTGAATGTTACTACTATACGTGTACTTAAATGTTGACCAAAACTATTTTTAATAAAATATAATATTCTAGGTACAATATTATTTAAATATTTTCCATTCTGGTGTTCTCTAGTATCATAAGCCAGGTGATATTACCATCAAAAATGACATTTAATTATAAAAATGACAATCTGTCACAATTTTTTAGTTGTTTACTCTTTAAAGATGCATTATTATATTCTAGCATTTGTCATTCTAGTTTATTCTTTAAACATGCATTTGTGATATTTTAGCATTTGTCATTCTAATTTACCTGAACAAATACTCAGCTGTTCTGCTGAAAAATAGCATATTATCAAAACTATGAAAATTCCATATCCTACATGTAATTCTCAGTCTCACTGTTTCACTTTTTTTAAATTTTCATCTAGTATTTTTAAAGGAGATGTTCCATTTTTTGACTGGCAATTTAATACTATTGTAAATTTTTCCTTGGCAAAATTGGATTTTTCATTGTTCCTTACAGCATAAAATTACAGTGCAACTGAAAGAACACCTAAGAAGCAATTTAAAATATAAAATTAATACTTATTTTGTATAGAAGCTAATGAATTTATTTTTGCTTGATCAATGGAGCCCCAAAGCAGAGTGAAAACTGGCAAATGACCCTGGGACCCAGATTTAAACTTAGACCTCAAGACTTCCTTATTTCCCCTTTTTAATCACACATTCAGATACCACAAAGGTATAAATGTTTTTCAACTCTAAACACAGAAAGTTGGCAATATCTATAACAATATCAATAACTTGTCTTGTATACTAGCAGCTATTTTATTAAAATAAAATGTCCAGTTATTTTATCCTATGAATAAAATTAATAGTTATATTTATTAAGTGTTTACCATGTGTAAGATTCTGTACTTTATCCCACATGACCTCAATTAAATTTATAACAACCCAATACTCAATGAGATAAGTGCTACGATTATCTCCATTTTAGAGATGAGAAAACAAAGGTATAGAAAGAAGTTAGAAAACTTGCCCAAGGTCTCCCACACTGAACAAGTGATGGAGATAAACTTGTCACGCTGGCTCTGGGGCCTGTAATGCAGCCAGTTAACTACACTGTCTGATAGGAAGTTGTACATATTTTGGGTTAAAATATCATGATCCTTTTTTTGCTTCCAATGTAGATGATATGCTTATGATTATGATTAGCTTATGAAATTTCTTCTTCCTGAATTTGGTACTTGATAGTATTCATTTTTCTGTGAAATAAACCAAAAAGTATAGCTGATCAAAAATAAAGTCATTAGGACCAATTATTAATAGAAAATTCATATATAGCATTTTCGCAAAAAATTTTTTTTGTTGATGATATAGTTATTATAACAACATTAAAGAAATCATTACATTTCACTTAACAAAAGACTAAATAGGACTATCAATCTATTAAATAAATTAATATTACTTCCAATTATAAGGATCATTGTTTTTATTCTTTTAAATCACATAAATTTATACAAAATATTGATAAAAGTAAAATGGGAACTATTTTTAACAGAATTTGAATATAAACTTTGACATGAGCTAATTTTACTCAAGTAAAATGTAATCTGTCCTCTTCCCTTTTCCCCAAATCAGTAATATTTCTAGGAGTAATTTGAACCTAAATGCCTCTTAAAGTATACATATTATACTATCAATAATGTGAAACTTAGACTGTATTTTAAATTTTAAATAATCTTATTGTATTATACATATTTTTAAAAGAGTTTGTGGGCGGGGAGTAAATGAACAAGCAATCAGCTTTACTGGTAGTCAAGCCTCTTCCAAAGGAAAATTTACATTAATAAATAAATTAATGAATTGCAAGTTAGTTCTAGATTTGAAATAAGTTATACCCAGTAAAGGCAAAGTTTCTGTTTTTATAGAATATATTTTCTATCTGAAGTAAGTGTGTACAGGGGTATTTATTTATAAGTAAATAAATAACTAAAGGTTATGGGCTGAATTATGTTTCCCCCAAATTTACATGTTGAAGTGGAAACCCCCAGTACTTCAGAATATGATTATATTTGCAGTTAGAGTCTTTAAAAATGTAATTAAGTTAAAATGAGGTCATTAGGGTTGGCCCTAATCCTACATGACTGGTGTCCTTATAAGAACAGATTAGGGCATAGGTACATACAGGGGAAAGGCCATGTGAAGACACAGGAAAAATATCAGCATTTACAACCTTACAAACCAAGAGAAGAGGTGTGTAGCAGAAGCCAACCCTGCTGACACCTTTATTTGGGACATCTAGCTTTCAGAATTGTGAAAAAATAAATTTCTGCTATGCATGCCACCCAGCCTGTGATACTTTGTTATGGCAGCCCTAGCAAACTAATACACTAAACAAGTACTGTCAGATCACATTAAATGTGATGGGCTAGAGAGTGATGGAGGGGTTACCTTAGATTGGCTGCCCAGAGAATGCTTCTCTAAGGAGAATATATTTAAGCTGAGATCTAAGTGACAAGAAGGAGTCAGCTCTCTGAAGCTCAGAGAGGAGAGCATGCAGGCAGAGGGATTAGGTAGAGCAAAGTCTCTATGGTTCAATAAACTAAAAGAAAGCAAGTGTGGATTAAGTTTGATGGAAGATGATAGGAAATAGGATTGCATTCCTAGGCCAAGTTCAGAAGATACAGAGTTTAGAAATCAAGGAGAGGACTTTGAGTTTAAGTGCAGTGGATGGTCACTGGAGGGTGTGATTATAGAAGTAATTCTACAATTGAATACACATTTTAAAAAGGTAACACTGGCTACTAGGTGAGGGATGAATTTAGGGGGCAAGAAGGAATAAAAATAAACCAGTTAGGAAGTTACCACGGTTGATCAGGCAAAAGATGTGTTGGCTTGGGCAGGCTGATTGTTGTGTAGATGGAAAGGACTGGTTAGATCAGAAGTGTGTTTTAAAGAGAGAGACCACAGTTCTTACTGCCAGATTGTTATTGTGGTGGGGAGGAGAAAAGGATCAATAAATTTGGGGTTGAGTAACTGGGTGAGATTGGGAAAGCTCAGGAAGGAACAGGTTTAGGGGAAAATCAAGAGTTCTTCTTTGGCTGTGTGTTATTTGGGAAATCTCAGTTAGACAGCTGGAAATATGAGCCCGAATTTCTGGATTCCATCAGGGCTGGCTATGAAGTTGGAAGTCACTGGTCTAGAGATAATATATGTAGTCTGGGGATTGGATGAACTCACCCAGGGAGGGGTGTAATACAGAAGAGAATATGTCACATCTCACCAGATAGCAGCTACCCAGAATGGTCACTATGGATAGGACTCAGCATAGACCTCAATGTATTTTTCAAAATAAGTGGTGTTTTTGAGACTTGTGGCTGACATTAAGTCTGATCTAGGTAGAAGGAAAGTGTCTTGTGCGTGGTGATCTATTCCCAGACTCTAAATGAAATGCAGCAAAACACCCACTTTAAAAAGCAAACCACCTAGGATAGTTCCCTTTTTCCCTTCACATGTATTTTTCCCCAAGCCCTCTCAGTACACTAGAACTCTCTATTTAATGCTCTCTTTAACACTTCTTGTACTCATCATTCATATGAATTTTATGAGATTTTGAGAAAACTAAAAATGAGACCTAGTAAATTAAAAAATTACATACTGCCTCCTCTTAATATCTGGCTCCCCCTTCTGGAGGAGGATAAAGAGGGACTAAAATAAAATGGAGTGAGTTATAATGACCCACTGTACTGAGGACCGGAAAAAAATGATCTATGACTCACTTTAGCCCAATGAAGGTGTCAGAAAACCAAATGAAATTCAGAATATAGGTTTGACATATAGAAAAGGCTCTCAAGCAAAAGATATTTTATGAATACAAACCCTAAAACTTCATTCATTCATTCAATATTTATTGAGAATCAACCATGTTTTAAGCACTTCCTTGCCACCCAAAGTGGTATGGGGATATGACAAAGCCTCCATTAATCGGATGCTTCTACCTGAAACATTGAATCTGGAGCAAATGAAACTGGTGGCTTTCTGTTCTAGAAGTTCCTGCAAAAAAAAAAAAAAAGTTATTTTACTTAATCTTCTTGATTTTATGCTACTACTCTGGTTCATATTCTATTTCCAAATCTTGTTTTCTAGCCTTCCATTGACTTTATGAGCCTTTGCTATACTTCTTATAAATTCCTTTTCTGCTACAGAAAGCCAGGGTCAATATCTATTGTTTGCATACAAAAGCTTTGGTTGCTATATATTGTAATTGGAGAACTACAAAAATTTCAGTCAGACTTTCAAAGACTTAATGTATATCTATCTCAAATAGCTATATATCAAAAATTTCTATCCAAGTCTCATGCATTATAGAATGCAGGCAAGTTTTCTCCTTGAAACTGTACTGATTCAAGAATAGGTAGAAGACAAACTCTGCTTAGTATCCAATTATTTCTTAGGTGAGATCTATTTTGCTGAATCCTAAAGTAGCAAATTATTTCTTGCTGTCCATCTTGCCACAGTTGAAGAACAGAAATTTGGGACAAGTAAAAGGGACAAGTAAAAATAATTGCTAGGTCAAGCAAAATAAATTAGATACAATGTCTAAGTCTTTTAATAGAAACTGTCCCCAAAAACCTTGAGGTTATAGAGCTAAGTGCCAAAGAGAATATAACATCGAATTGGTCCAATCATTTCCAATTTGATGACCAAAAAATGAAAACACTTGGGGGAGTCTATTCCCAAGCTCAGAATTTTTCTAGTTCTCTTTCTTTGTCAGATCTTCAGGGTAGACTTTGAACTTACAAAGCCAGAAGTGATAGCAAGTCATTGTAAAGTGTGCAGAAATGGAAGCATGATGAAGCATGAGCATCCGGTTTTCTCATTAGCCTTCTGGGTGGAAAAGATAAAGAAAACCAGTAAAAAAAATGGCACTATCTTTTTTTCCGGCAGCCATAGGCACCTTAGCTTTTTGTTCTTAAAAGAAATGCCACCAGAAGTCATTTGTTTAAGAGGGGGAAAGAAGTGTAACTTTGTAACTTTCACTGGAAGTTAGAAATTAAAGAAAACAGGTCTGTTTTTCAACTTGCCCTGCCTGTTAGAAATAACCCTGACTATTGCACACATTCAGACAATGGAAGCCATGTATTTATGTATCATTTTAATACATTGTAACAGCTTTGGGTACTCTTTTACATTTGCAATAAAATCTGAAATAGGAGGTAACTCAGGGGATTCAGTAAAGTTAACATTATCTTGATTTTGCAGATGAAGACTCTCAGCTCAGAAAAATCAACATGACCTTCATCATTCTGGAGCCCAGATCAGAAGCTGACTCTTCATGATCATAATGCTTTCATAAAATAATAATCATTTTAGTTTACATTTATCAGAGATGAAGTATTTTGATTAAATATAGAGATATATAATAACTCCACAAGAGAACAAATGTAGCATTGTCACCATTAAATCCCCATTTCTGGGCTAAATGACTATCTGGGTTGATAGCTGTGCATGATATTGAGCCATGATAAAAAGTGATGCTGCACTCAAAATCATGCTGGTGAGCCCAAGAACAATTCCTCAAAGTCCTATTGTTTGGAGATAATTATAGTTAGATTGAAAATTATAGAAAGAGAGATTTGGGGAAATTGGTTGGTAGCCTTACTGGGCTACTACCACTATTCATTTGTTTTCAAAATTATCAAGTTGTTGAAATTTGTTTTTTAAGGGGAGAATGATTTAAAAACTGATTAATTATTTAGGTGATTTTATATTACTTTATTGAATTATACACTCTAGATAAATGTGCATCCGTTAAAACAGCGATAGACTCTAAGTGTGCTTCACACTGTGATGGGCCCAGAGTTACCAAGAAAAGCCTATGTTGAGTGTTAAATTTTAAAGAAAGTTTATAGGAGAGATGCTACCAGCTATTGTAATAATAATAACAAAAACAGCTAGTATTTATTGAGTGTTTAATATGGATCACATCATTTAATCCCTAAAGCAACCTATTAGAATGGTGCCATTATTGTTTCCATTTTATAGCTGGGATAAAATGTGTACCATCATGTGCTGTGGTTAATTTCATGCTCTCATCTCAGAAGGCTTGACCTGGATGTCTCAACTCTCCATGTGGGTGAGTGGCCAAGGCAAGTTACACAAGTTGCTGCTGTGTAAAATAGACGTCGTAATTAATAATCATCATCATCCCTTTTTCTTAAGAAATAAAATATGAGAAAATATCTTTAAAACTATAAATTACTATATTATAATTTTTAAATTAATATTGAATTATTATTAAGAAAATAGAGTCCAAGAAAGATTGAAAACAATATGGCTAAATAAGAGTGACATAGTCTTAAGATTATTTGTTTTCAAAGATTTCAACCTTCCTCTTGACAATGTTATATTCTCACTGTCAGTAAGACTTACAAGAGTTATTTACCGTAGAAATGTCATTCATCGTACCATTTGTTATCTGTGCCCTGAAGTCAGCCAAAAAATGACAGCTGGGCAAGGTACTGCTGCTTATGGTCTGGTCAGTGATATCTTTAAAGAATGGTTACCCAATTGCAATATTCAGGTAACTTATGTCTCCAAGAGAATGAACTGCCATTTTCATCTTTAATATTTATGTACTGAAAAAAGGAATTGGGGGTAAAGGCAGAAGAGATGGAAAAGATGAGAAGTGATTTTATAGAAATCAGGACTAGGGAGCCTAAGAAAATGGTTGATAAAATAGATAAAGCAGCTCTATGCTGCTGAGAAACAGAAGGGAGTAGATAGATAATAGCTCAAGAAAAGCAGGAAAATGAAGTTGACATATAAATCTGAAAACTGAGATGGAAATTGTAGGATTATTAAAGAGCCTGGAAGTAATATAGCATTACAAATGATATGAGCAACGCTTCATGTAGCAAAGACTTTCCATAAAACTGAGTGGTTATTGTGCTGGAGTAATGTCAGCCCTAAGGTTTGAGAGGTATTAGAGAGTGCAATATTGAGGGGGAAAATAATGACTCAATAACTTTCTTATTAGCACCATAATTCCCTAAGGAAATATTTTCTGCATGCGAGGAATTTACAGTCCATTTCTCTCCTCCCACTTTAACCTAAAATTTACTTCAGTTCAGCTTCAAAAAGTGTACAATACATGTGTATATGCTCATATATGCACATACAAATAAATACATATCCATACATGTACATATCCATATATGGATATACCTTTACATGCATACATATACACATGGATATGTTATACACACACACTCATCTAAGGTTTCAAATAGCTTATTTGGTTACATATTTTTAAATTTTAAAATATTAAGGTAGTACAAATATTTTTGTTAAATAAATACCTTTTATAATACTTAAGTCAGGGCTTTTTGTGCGCTCATCACCAGAATAGTGTTCATTGTACCTGATAGGTAAGTTTTTACCCTTCGATTTCCCATTCTCCCTCCTTCTTGATTTCCAATGACCTTTACACCTCCTTGTGCCCACGTGTGCCCATCAATTAGCTCCCAATTATTAGAGAGTACATATGGTGTTTGCTTTTCCATTCCTGAGATACTTCACTTAGGATAATTGTCTCTAGTTTCATTTAAGTTGCTGCAAAAAATAGTAGTTCATTCATTTTTATGGCTGAGTAGTACTCCATGGTATATGTATACCACATTTTCTTAATCCACTCATGAATTGATGAGCACTTAGGTTGATTCCACATCTTTGCAATTGTGAACTGTGCTGTTACAAACATTTGAGTGCAGGTGTCTCTTTGATAAAACGGCTTCTTTTCCTTTGGATAGGTACCCAGTAATGGTATTGCTAGGTCAAATGGTACATTTATTTACGTTTATTTCTTTGAGGAATCTCCATATTGTTTTTTATAGTGGTTGTACTAATATGCAGTTCTACCAATGTAAAAGTGTTCCTTTTACATTGTAAAAGTGTAAAAGTGTTCCTTTCTCTCTGCATCCATGCCAGCATCTAATGACTGTTCTGACAAAAGTAAGATAGTATCTCATTGTGGTTTTAATTTGCATTTCCCTGATGATTAGTGATGTTGAGCATTTTTTCGTATGTTTGCCAGCCATTTGTCTATATTCTTTGGAAAACCTCTATTTGTGTCTTTTGCCCACTTTTTAATGAGATTGTTCATTTTTTTTTTCCTGCTGATTTGTTTGAGTTCTTTGTAGATTCTCTGGATAGTAGTCCTTCCTTTATCAGATGTATAGTTAGTGAATATTTTCTCCCATTCTGTAGGATGTCTGTTTACTCTGTTGATTATTTCCTTTGTTGTGTGGAAGTCTTTTAATTTAATCAACTCCTATTTATTTAATTTCGTTGTTACCATATTTGCCTTTAGGGTTTTAGTTATAAATTCTTAGCTTAGACTGATTTCCATAAGATGTTTTCCTATGTTTTCTTCTAGAATTTTTATGATTTCATGCCTCACATTTAAGTGTTTCATCCATCTGGAATCAATTTTTGTATCTGGTGAGAGATATAGGTCTTGTTTCATTCTTCTGCATGTGGCCATACAGTTTCCCCAGCACCATTATTGAATAGTGCTTCCTTTCCCCAGGTTATGCTGTTTTCTGCTTTGTGAAAGATCAGTTGGTTGTAGGTAGATGGTTATATTTCTGGGTTCTGTATTGTGTTTCATTGGTTTTACTCTCTACTTTTATACTAGTAGCATGCTGTTTTGCTTACTATAGCTCTGTAGTATAATTTGAAATCTGGTAATGGGATGCATCAAGATTTGTTCTTTTTGCTTGAGATTGCTTTGGATATTCGAGCTCTTTTTTAAGTTTGAAATGGAGTGTAGGATTAATTTTTCTAGATCTGTGAAATATGATGTTGGTATTTGATTGAGATTGCCTTGAATCTATAAATCACTTTGAGCAGTATGGGTATCTTAACAATGTTGATTCTACCAATCCCTGAGCATTAGATGTTTTTTCATTTGTTTTTATCATCTGAAATTTCTTTACTCAGTGTTTTGTAGTCATCCTTGTAGAGATCTTTCACCTCCTTCGTTAAGTATATTCCTAGGTATTTTCTTTTCTTTGTAGCTATTGTGAATGTATTGAGTCTTCGATTTTACTCTCAGCTTGATTGTTATTGATGTATAGAAACACTACTGACTTGTGGGCATCAATTTTGTAACCTGAGACTTTGCTGAATTCATTTATCAATTATAGGAGTCTTTTGGTAGAGTATTTAGGATTTTCTAGACATAAGATCATATCATCAGCAAAAAGGTATAGTTTGACCTCCTTTTTCCTGATTTAGATATCCTTTATTTCTTTCTCTTGCCTTATTGCTCTGGCTATAACTTCCAGTACTCTGTTGAATAGAAGTGATGACGGTGATGGCTCCTGTCTTGTTCCAGTTCTAAGGGGAATTATTTCAATGTTTACCCATTTGGTATGATGTTGGCTGTGGGTTTGTCATATATGACATTTATTATTTTGAGGTATATTCCTTCTATGCCTAGTTTTCTGAGGGTTTTTAACATGAAAGGGTGCTGGATTTTATTGAATGCTCTTTCTGCATCTATTGAGATGATCATATGGTCTTTGTTTTTACTACTGTTTATGTGGTGAATTACATTTATTGATTTGTGTGTGTTGGACCATCCTTGCATCCCTGGGATAAATCCCACTTGATCTTGATGGATTATCTTTTTGATGTGCTGTTGGAGTCAATTTGCTAGTATTTGTTGAAGATTTTTGCATTTATATTTATAAGGCATATTGGCCTATAGTAGTCGTCGTCGTCGTCTTCTTCTTCTTCTTCTTCTTCTTCTTCTTCTTCTTCTTCTTCTTCTTCTTCTTCTTCTTCTTCTTCTTCTTCTTCCTTCTTCTCCTCCTCCTCCTCCTCTTTTGGTATCAAGGTGATACTGGCTTCATAGAATAAGATAGAGAGGATTCTCTCCTCGATATTATGGAATAATTTCTTTTGGATAGGTGTCAATTCTTCTTTGCCAGTCTGGTAGAATTCAGCTGTGAACACATCTGGTCTGGGGCTTTTATTTGTTTGGAGATTTTTTATTACTGTTTCAAGCTTGCTACTCGTTCTTGATCTGTTCAGGGTTTCTAGATCTTCCTGATTCAGGCTTGGGAGGTTTTATGTATCCAGGAATTTATTGATTTCCTCTGTTTTCTAGTTTGTGAATGTAGAGGTTTTTGTAATATTCAGAGATAATGCTTTGTATTTCTATGGTATCAGTTGTAATGCCTCCTTTTTCATTTCTGATTGAAGTTATTTGAGTCCTTTCTCTTCTATTTCTGGTTAATCTAGCTAGTAGTTTATCAATTCTGTTTATCTTTTCAAAGAAACAACTTTTTGTGCTGTTAATTCTTTGTATGTTTTGTTTCCATCTCATTTAATTCTATTCTGAACTTTATTCTTTCTTTTCTTCTGCTGGCTTTGGGTTTGTTTGGCTCTTCTTTTCCAGTTTCTTGAGATGTGACATTAAGTTGTAAATTTGTGAACTTTGTATCTTTGTGATGCAGGCATTTAAGGCTATGAACTTTCCCTTTAGGGCCGCTTTTTCTGTATCCCATAGATTCTGATAGATTGTGTTATTTTTTCATTCATTTTGAAGAATGATTTGATTTTCATTGTAATTTCATCATTGACCCAAGGATTGTTCAGCAGCAGATTGTTTACTTTCCATGACTTTGTGTAGATTTTACTACAAAGTCATGGAAACTAAACATGGCTACTACAAAGTCATGGTAAGTATTCTCAAGAATTGAGAAACACTCAAAGAATTGAGTGTTTCTTCATAGAATTGATTTCTAGTTTTATTCCACAGTGGTCTGAGAAGATACATGGTATGATTTTAATCTTTTTGAATTTACTAAGACATGTTTTGTAGCCCAAGATATGATTAATCTTAGAGAATGTCGCATATGTTGATGAGAAGAATGCATATTATGTAATATAATTTTGGAGTAGATTATTCTATAAATATATGTTAGGTCTATTTGTTCTAGAAGCCTGTTTGAGTCCAGTCTTTCTTTATTGATTTTCTGCTTCAATGATCTGTCCAGCTCTCTCAGTGGATTGTTGAAGTCCCTGGAATGATGCTACTGTGTATTTCTTTGCTTACAGCTAGTGGAATATGCTTTATGAATCTGTGAGCTCCTTTGTTAGGTGCACATATATTTAGAATTTTTATGTCTTATTGAATTGCTCCCTTTACCATTATATAATGACCATTTTTGTCTTTTTCTTACATTTTTGATTTAAAGTCTATTTTATATAATATGAGAATGGCTACATCTGTTCACTTTTGGTTTCCATTTGGATGGAATATTTTTTCCATACCTTTACCTTGTGTCTGTGTGAATCCTTGTCAGTTAGATGTGTTTCTTGGAGACAGCAAATACATGGGGTATGTTTTTTCATCCATTCAGGCAGTCTATGTCTTTTAAGTGGATATTAAGACCATTCACATTCAGTTTAGTATTGATATGTGGGATAGTGTTCTGTTTATTATGTTGGATGATACCTTGTTGTTTTGTTTTCCCTCTTGTAATATTGTTTTATAAGTGTCATGAGCTTTAACTTTCAGGTATTTTTTACACTGATGGGTACCTATTGTGCTATTCTATGCATAGTGCAGTTCTGAGCATTTCCTGTAGGGCAAGACTAGTAGTGACAAATTCCCATATTGTTTGCTAGTTTGGAAAAATCTTTATTTCTCCATAATTTAAGAAATTTAGTTTTGCAGGTACAAAATTCTTGGCTGGCAGTTGTTCTGTTTAAGAAGATTAAAAATGGGGTCCCAATCCTTTCTGTCTTGTAAGGTCTTTGCTGAGAATCTGCTGTTACCCTGAGGGATTTGCCTTTGTAGGTTAATTGTTGCTTTCATCTTGCTGCTTGTAGAATTTTCTCCTTCAATTTGATTTTGGCCAAGTTGATGACTATGTGACTTGGAGATGTCGTATTTGCCATGGATCTTCCCAGTGTCTGATGATCTTCTTGTATCTGGATAGCTGAACCTCTGGCAATACCAGGACAATTTTTCTCAATAATTTCCTTGAATAAATTTTCCATGTTTTTTTTTTTCTTTTTCTTCTTCTCCCTCAGGGTTACCTATAATTCTTATATTGGTCTGCTTCATATTAGTCCCATATTTCTCTGAATGATTGTTCATTCTTCTTTATTCTGTTTTCTGCATCTTTGACTGACTGGGTTAGATCAAGAGCCTTGTCTTCAAACTCTGAGGTTTTTCTTCTGGTTGATTTGGCCTGTCATTGAAGCTTTCTGCTGTACTTTGAAATTCTCTAAATGATTCTTTAATTTTTTTAATTCTATTATATCCTTTCTTATATTGTCTAGCTCTTTAGCAATTTTTTCATTTTTTTAATTGTTGTCCTAAAATATTTTTTGGCCCCTTTTTGTTGGTTTTCAACTTTCTCTTCAATTCCATTTATTTTATTTGCTATCCATATTCTGAATTTCATTTCTGACATTTGGACAATTTCCTTTCAGTTGGGATCTATTATTGTAGGTCCATTGTGATCCCTTAGAGGTGTTGAACTGGCTTGTTTTTCATGTTCCAGAGTTCTTTGCTAGTTACTTCTCAACTGAATTTCTTCTCTCACCTCAGGGCTGATAGTTTTGCAGCACTCATGTTCTCCTTGCTGGGAACTCTCCTACTTAGAAGGAGAAAGGTGCCTAGATGGCACTTTTGTGTCCTACTCTGGAAGACTGACCCAGCACGGGAGGGGTGGGTGTGACTGAGAGGCTATAATGAAGCTGTTCTGTTTTGTCCTATTCCCCTCTGATTGTCTCTGTTCAAGCTGGTGTTGGATGATATTCTTGAGGAGTGGCGGGTTGTTTCCCAGGCTGCTGTCAGAAAATGGTTGCAGGCTGGGTGAGACCCTCTCCATGGAGGCTCTCTGTGGGGGACTGCTCTTCCTGGATCTCCCCATGGAGGTGACAGTAGTAGCTGGGTGAGGCTATCTAGGCAGTGGTTGTCAGTTTCCAGGCTGTAGGCATTTGCTCCAACCAGTCCAGGTGTGATTGCACCTCAAGGCTAATGGGTCCTTCGTGGAACATTGGACCATGAGGGAAGTTTCCTCCAGGCAGCCAGTGGGAGCCTTAGCGGCAGGACTGGGGAGTCCCCTGGCAACAGGGAGCCTTGGGGCTGGGTCCAGGGGCCTGGTGTCAGTGCTGGGAGCCTTAGGAGCAGAGCTGAAGGGCCCACTGGCATTAGTGAAGTCTCAGGAGAAGAGCCACAGGGTGCTGCAGCAGTACTGGAGCTTCCAGGGCAAAGCCACAACAGTCCCAGGGGCAGTGGGAGTCTTAGGGGTGGGGCTATGGCCTGAAGGCAGGGTGATAGCTACACAGGTGAAGACGCAGGGTAGGACAGCAGCACAGGAACCACAGAGGTGGAACCATACAGGGCCTGGTGGCAGCATGGGGATTAAAGAGTCAGGGATGTGGGGCTGGGGCACTGAGTGGCCAGAGTTCTCCTCCTGACTGGGTCCCATGTAGGCAGTCACCTCAAGACCTCTCAAGTGCTGTCTGTGTTGCAAGTTCTGCTCAAGTCCTCTGTAGGTAGGGAGGTGCACTCAGCTCCCAGTCACAGGGCATGGTGTGGGAGAGTGTCTGCTCTGTCTGCTTCCTTTCTTGCTTGGCAGGATAGATATGGAAGCAATTGAAGCAAAGCTGAGCCCTGTCTAGACCTGATACCTCAGGTCTGAGGGCTCAGAATGGTGTCAGTTGCAGCAACCTAGGAACAGAAGCCATCAGTTTCTTGCTATTCCCCTCTCCAGCACAGTGTTGCTGCATAGACTCCAAACCTCTCCTCAATCAGTCCAAAGGTCCATGGTGGTGGCCACAGTGTCTGTGAAGGAGGTGTGAAGCCCCAGGCTCTCTCCTCTTGTCCTTCCCACATGTGGATGCCTCTGCCAGGTACCTTCTAACCTTGCAGAATGGATCACCTCATCTCCTTGTGCTTCATTCTGAACATCCTCTGTTACTTCTCCAGTGATTCACAATGCCCTTAAGAAGGCCCATCCATAGGTGGGCATCCACTTGCGACTTTCAATCCTCTACTTGAGAGCACTGTGTTCAGGCTGCTTCTAGTCTGCCATCTTGCCCTCTTCCTCTTATTTGGTTACATCTTTATCTAGGATTATATTTTGTGCAATGGAGAATGAGAGATCTGTGAAAAGAAAAATTAATTATGTATTTTGTTCACTACTATATGCCCAATGTTAGGCAAAGAATTCTATCAAAAAAGATTTTCAATAGATATTGGCTGAGTGAGTAAATTTCATTCATTCTTTATTTCATAGAAAATTCTCTTATGTTCTGAGGTAGAGATTAAAATCTAATTTCAGCATGGAAAGCCTAATTTTGATCTGTAAACTTGTGTGAAAATAGTGAAAAAATAAATGTAAATTTTAATTTATGAAGAGAAAAATCTCAATAATACTCTTACTCATGTAAGTAGGTTGTGGTGTTACTATGATGTATATGAAAAAATGTCTGAGCATTCAACTATTGGGAAATGCTTATATCTGTTAAGAATGTATAGGGATGATTGTAAATGTTCAAACAAAAGATTACTGAATGTCACTGTATTTTACAAATTCACAAGATCCAAAGCTCAGTTAAATAAGGAGACAAATGAAAACCAACTTTTAGAAACTAATATTGAAATGTCATTGATGTCAGGTTAGCACTTGTGGAAGATATTAAAAGCTTCTCAAAACTGACATTTTTAATCAAAGTAATATTTTTAATAATAGTTCCTCTGTGATTATGGCAATCACTCATGTTTTTCAAAATCTATTTTTGCTGTACATACATAGGTACAGCTCTACATGTGGGTGGCATAGGCAGCACATAGACAGTGTACTGTGAAGGTCACGAAAAGGTCTTTGTCCCCAAAATCAATCCATATAGTCAATAATATGATATTAGGTTTGTAGAGAACTCTGTAATGTTACTTGAATATATTATTCTGTTAGTCTTATCTCCACCACACCAAACTGGGTATGTAGTAACGGATGCGTGAAGAATTTAAGTGACTTGATTAAGACCATATAGCTAATAAATAACAGAGCTGGGACTCAAGCCTAAGTCTTCTTATAATATAATGCTCCTTTTCATTGTAGCAGAGTCATTTTTGATGCCTAAATACCCTGCACTAGGGACCTTCCTTTAGGTTAGAACAGTGGTGTCTCCAGATCTTCATTAAAGGATGTAATTAAGCCCCAAAGAGGCATTAACTCTTGAATAGAAAAATCAGAAGTCTAATGAGATGGGATGCAAAACAGGAAAATTAAAATGTTTTTTTTTATTTCAGCATATTACGGGTATTCAAATGTTTAGGTTACAGATATTACCTTTGCCCCACCTGAGTCAGAGCTTCGAGCGTGTCCATCCCCCAGATGGTATGCACTGCACCCATTACCTGTGTATATACCCATCCCTTCCCCCCATACCTGCCTGACACCCGATGAATATTTACTACTTTATGTGCACTTAAGTGTTGATCAGTTAATACCAATTTGATGGTGAGTACGTGTAGTATTTGTTTTTCCATCCTTGTGATACTTCACTTAGTAGAACGGGTTCCAGCTCTCCTATCCAGGATAATACAAGAGGTGCTAGATCACCTCTGTTTTTTGTGGCTGAGTAGAATTTCACGGTATACATATACCACATTTTATAAATCTGAGCAACTGGAAGGATATAGTGGCCATTTACTGTTGTGGGAAGAACAGTTTGAGGGAAAGATCAAGAGCTCAATTTAGACATGTCACATTGCAATGCCGGTGGAACAATCATGAGTAGATGCCCAGTAGTGGGTGGTTATAGGAGTCCAAAGATCTGGGGAGAGATCTATGCTAGAGATTTGGGATATATCTGGTTGTTATTGGCCTGTCACAAAATATTTAAAATGAGACAAGTGGGTGAGATCACAGACTGAGTGATAGAGAAGACACAAGGACCAAGTCCTGAGCTCCAAGATGCTCTGATGCTAAGAAGCTGTGGGAAGAACAGAAGCCAGGACTTTAGACTGAGACAGAACAACCAGTGACAAGTGAGGGAGGAAAAAATATAGAAGGTGTGGTGTGACAGAGGCCAAATGAAAGAAATGCTTCAGGAAGAAGGAGTGATCAGCTTAGAAATGCCTCTGAATAGGGTAAATAAGGTGGCACTGACCATTGGAGTTAGTACTGAGAATTTACTTTTGAGGTTAGAGTCAAATCTTCTTTTTCTTTGGGTTTGCTCATTGTATTTTTCAGCATGCTGGCCTACTTTGTGAAACCAGGTCTGAGTCATCCTGAAAATAGATGCTTATAAATTCTGACCTGGTGCCTGGTCAGGTGTCTATTTTTCCTGCCTCTTCAAATTCTAAAGCAGCCAATCTTTCTTATAGGGTTAGAGCAAAACCTCTCATATGTCTATCTAGTGAGTGGTAGCAGAGAAGAGGCCAAGAAGAATTGAAACTCATTCTTCCAGCACATTTCCATTGTGGTTTATTTAGTGTACAAGTTGTCAAAGAATATAAAGAACTTGGGTCGTTATGCTTCAAGAGTAACAGAGTAGGTGTCCCTTTGATTAGTTTTTCAAGAAATAAATATGAAAAGCTGAAAAAGATGAGGAAAAGTGTCACAAACTTGAAATTTGAATCATAAATTTGCACATCACTTATTATGACATAGGTATTTCAAAAACCAATCTAGTCTCCTAGTTCATAAATCAGGTATCACAGCACTTCCACATTCCCAAAATAATAAAAATATGTAAACTCTGGCTAAAAAAATACTTTAATGATATGCAGCAATTTAGCAGTTCTTTACAAATAAATTTCCTCAGGAGAATAAAATGTTTTCATCACAATGCAAACAAAAGATAACTAAAATCTAATAAAGAGTTTATAGGCTGATTTAGAGAAAACTTTTATATATTTTGACTAGAAAACAAGTTAGAGAGATGGAGTTCATAAGTTATCATATTTTTATGCTAATTTTTATAATTAAAGGTTTATTTTGTGTAAAGTTTTTTTATTATTATTTTTTTGGGGTTTTTTTGAGACAGAGTCTCACTTTGTTGCCCAGGCTAGAGTGAGTGCTGTGGTGTCAGCCTACCTCACAGCAACCTCAAACTCCTGGGCTCAAGCAATCCTCCTGCCTCAGCCTCCCGAGTAGCTGGGACTACAGGCATGTGCCACCATGCCCGGCTAATATTTTTCTATATATATGTTAGTTGGCCAATTGATTTCTTTCTATTTATAGTAGAGACAGGGTCTCGCTCTTGCTCAGCTGGTTTTGAACTCCTGACCTTGAGCAATCCACCTGCCTCAGCCTCCCAGAGTTGCTAGATTTACAGGCGTGAGCCACTGCGCTGGGCCTGTATATAGTTTTAATAAGGAAAATAAATATATATTTCAATAAGTATTTTTGAATTTTACAAATCCATCCTATACTGAAAATGCAATATCAGAATATAAACTTCTTTTTTATTTACCTATTGCTACATTATAACTCACTCATAAACGTGAAGGCTCCAAACTACAACCATTTTATTATCTGTGCAATTCTGTTGGTTAACTGGGTTCCAGCTGGATGGTCGAATGTATGTAGCTAAGTGGCTCTTCTGTTCCATGTGATGTCAGCTAGGACTGCAGTAGTGAGGATACTAACGATACTGCAGTACACGTTGGCTCACCCATATTGCTGGCAGCTGGTGCTGGCTCTTGCCAGGAGCTCAGTTGAGGCTTTATCAGGGGTCCTCAAACTTTTTAAACAGGGGGCCAGTTCACTGTCCCTCAGACCGTTGGAGAGTGTGCACTGTGGGCCCCGGACAAGTCAGTTGCTAAGCAGGACAGGCAGTGGTGGCACAAACACCCAGAGGGCTGAATAAATGTGCTAGGCGGCCCATATTTGGTCCACGAGCCATAGTTTGAGGATGCCTGCTTAGATTGTCTTGGTTCCTCTACATGGCTGCTCTATGTCTTTTGGGATTCCAGTAGCAAGGCAGCTGAATTCGAAAAGGTTGAAAGTGGAAACTATCAGTACAGCTTAAGAATGTCATTTCTGCTGCATTGCATTGGTCAAAACCAGGCACCAGTTTAGCACAGATTCAAAGGAATAAGAAATAACTTAGGGAACTGCATATGCATCTGAAAAGGAAAAAAATAGTTAAAGTCCATCTTTGGGGATTAGTTACTACGGTTTGTCCTCTGACCCTAACAATTCATGACCCTACCATATGCAAAATACCCTTGCCTCTCCATAAAACCGCCAAAGACTTATTCCATATGATAGAGCTCAAAGTCCAGGATGTTTTCTTCTAAATCAGGTCCAGGTATGGATGAAGTTCCTCAGGTGCAGTTCCTTGAGTGCAGAGACCTGTAAACTAAAAGATAAATTTTCTTTCATTCATACTCCTAACTTACAATGTTGCTATGGAATAGTATAACTATTATATTTAAAAGGGAGAAAGTATAAGTGATATAGAAGTCGCCAGTCCATTGCAATTCTCAAATCCAGCTGGGCATATGTTGTCAATCACTCTAATGTTAGGGGGTGAATGATATTTCTTGCTTATGGAGGTCCTGTTCCCTAAGAATGAATTTTGTGGTGATTGCATGGCTCCCTGGTCTTGAATTCTTTATGCTGTCCTCTGAATCATCTTTTCTCTTCCATAAGAAATGGCCTACACTTAGAGGTGTGGAGCTTTCTCAGCCTGCTTCCTACCTACAGGAGTTTGGGGGTCGAGAGGCCTCTCTTAATTTTAAACTCTATTTGTACCATTTGGTCCAAGCTTGTATAATTTTTAAAAAATGTTGTAGGCTTTCTATATATCAAATTACTTTCTCTCTGTTAGACAAAAACAACACCTACAAATTTCTTCCAGGCAGGCGCATCTCTACTTTGGGCTATGGGACATCGTAAATATTCTTAGAAGTTCTTTTCGTGTGTGTGTGGTGGAAAAGGTATACAAAGCATGCATTTATAATTCATGCAGGACCAATTTTTTAACTGAGAGAGTCTATGAGACTTGACTTTAAGATTCTTAGAAGTTACTTTGTCTAGCTGAGACAGTCTACAAAGTAGTTTATTATGTTTTTCTGAGGTCCCAACAAAGAGTCTTACAACCACAACCCTAAACTGATCTTGACTGTGAGGCTATATTTTACTGGCAGTGCCCTGGAATTGCCTCCAGGTTTTAATTTACTTTGAGTATATTTTGTGAAGTGAGAGTTTGAGAATGACAAAGAGTTCCATTTTCCAAACCAATAATTCTGGGGTTGGAAACGTTTCCCCTATATTCTACTTCAAAATGAAAAATTTGTTTTTTCAGTTCATCTATTTTTTTTTCTCACCACACACAGTTAAAAGAAAACATTTGGTACTTTTAAAAAATACTCCCTGGAGATGTTTTTAGCTATGAGTACCATCCCATGTCTCGCACTACTCTAGGCAAAAATGTTGCCAAACTTTTTGCCGCTGTATAGCATAGCTAATCTTTTCTTCAGTCATAAGTAGCAATGTCCTCACTAGAAAATGTCTGCCCAGCCTCCATTTACAATGTCTTTGAGGCCCTTATGCCTTATGATAGCTACTAGTCCTAAAGCTACTGACACACATTTTAGGATTTTGTTATGGCGACACCCTACTTCCAGGTATCAATTTCAATTTCAATGATACTGGAAAATCCCCACACATCTGGTCACAGTGTTTCTCCTCAAATTTTACCCATGAATTTTAATATCTTCACTTATCTTGGCTGCAACAATTATTACTATGATGTTTGTCCAATGGTGGTTTTGCCTGTCCCTCATTCCCTCTGGGCTTATTAATAAGAATTATTTGATAGGGAAGAACTATTCCTTTTCACCCATTTCTTTACTTATTCATTCAAATATATATCTATGTAAGTATGGATTTATAGACATTTATATTATGGATTACAGTCAAATACTGTGTTTATTTTGTTGCTCAAATTTCAATAGTTACCTTCTTAAAGGAGGTTTCTTCTTGAATCACTCCAACTAGATATTATCTTTCCACTGAAACTACAGATTATTTCATTTGTAGTTCTTTTATGTTGCTCGCTACTTTTTATCTTATGTTGTAGATATTGATATTATCCTTTCTCATAATCCCTACCTTTATTTCATGTACTGAATTACTGAGAATGGGGATTAAGTATTACTAACCTTCTATTCCCTTCATACTAGATGGATATTGTAGGAAATCAGCAAATCAGTAAATATGTATTCAATTTAATTTAATTCGCTAAAACTTTTTGGGCCAGAACATAATTTAAGAACACTTCCAGAGCCTGACACTGTTGTCTCACTCATTTTTACACCTACTTTTTGACACAAGATTTCTCTACCTTGGAATTCTGGAACATTTTATTTCTGTCCTAATCTTTCAATGTTCTGGAATACTTATGTTTCAAAAAGAAAAAATGCCTTCCTTAAAAGACTTAACATTGTTAATAAAAGAGATGATAACTTACAACTGCACACAAAAGTTCAAAACAATGAAGAGCAAAAACAAAAACTAATAGTAGAGATAAAACTAAAGGACTCGGTGGATGGGTAAGAAACTGGGACATGGGCCATGAAAAGAGTCATACATGGTCATTAAAACAATGACCAAAGAGCTAATTTCTATGCAACTAGAGCAAGTTGAGTCTTAAATAAAAGGGGAGTTTGGATTTTCTCATTTTCTAATTAGCTTCTCTTGACTCATTCATTTATTTATCAACCATGTAACATTAAGGGTGAGAATTGTGTCTAGATCACGATTAATTTGTGTGCATGCCTGTGTGTGTGTATGTGGTGTGAGAAAGATGTTATATTTTATATATAATATATGTAATGTATATATAATATAGATGTATGTGTACATACAAACATATATAGTCATGTACTCCATAACGTTTTGGTCAGCAGCACATCACATATGGGTCATTTGTCCCATAAGATTATAATATCACATTTTTACTATATCTTTGCTATGTTTAGGTATGTTTAGATACACAAAAGTTTCCCCATTGTGCAACAGTTGCCTACAGTGTTTAGTCCAATAACATGCTGTATAGGTTTGTAGCATAAGAGCGATAGGCTCTACCACATAGCCCAGGTTTATAGTAGGCTATACCATCCAGATTTTTGTAAGCACACTCTATGATTTTCTCACAAGGATGAAATAACCTAAGGACACATTTCTCATAACATATCCTCATCATTAAGCAATACATGACTGTATATGTATGCAGAGATTATTCTTTATGCCTTTATGCCATTAGTCTTATAAAAGAAGACAATTTCAATTAATTTATTCAAAAGCATGTATTAAATATTTATTAGGAACAGAGAGCCATTTGTGTTAAGAAACAACAAGTTAAAACACACAAGCACAAATACCTTAACTTCCATGTAATTCTCTAATTTTAGTACCATTTTGAAAGTCACAGAACTAGTTAGTGGTTGATCTGGGATTTAAACTAAGGCAGTCTGATTTCAGAATCTAACCGCTGATCCTAAACTGACTCTTTATATGTAGTTATTAAAATTATGTGTTCTTTTTTAATTAGAAAAAAATTTTGTGTAATGCTAGTGGGCACATTCCACATTTTGTGATTCCTTAGAAACAGCATGGAGAAATATACAAACGACTGCAATACTAAATAAATGTTACATACTATGAGAATGGATATTACAATGAATTGTTATGGGAGATAAGAGAGGAAAAAGACTATGTCCCTCTGGGCAAAGTAGAAAGATTTTTTGAAGGAGATGGCATTAGAATATATTTGATTTGTATGGACAGAGATGGGTATGACAGAGGACATGCCAAGCTGGGGAGAGGTATACAGGCTATGTATGAGAAGCAGTGAGTGGATAATTTTACTTCAGCATACATTGTGTGAATGAGAATAATGGGAAACATGGTTAGAATAGTGCAACAGTGAAAGCATTAAAGGCACTTCCGTATGATAATGATATACTGTGTTAAGGAAGGTAAAGGAAGCATCTGGACAAATG
>VSMD01046797.1:0-12978 GCA_008750895.1 Mirza zaza | reverse complement strand
AGCCCAAGTGCCCATCAATCCAAGAATGGATTAATAAAATGTGGTATATGTATACCATGGAGTACTATTCAGCTCTAAGAAACAACGGTGATATAGCACATCTTATATTTTCCTGGTTAGAGCTGGAACCCATACTACTAAGTGAAGTATCCCAAGAATGGAAAAACAAGCACCACATATATTCACCAGCAAACTGGTATTAACTGAGCAGCACCTAAGTGGACACATAGGTACTACAGTAATAGGGTATTGGGCAGGGGGGAGGGGGGCGGGTATATACATACATAATGAGTGAGAAGTGCACCGTCTGGGCGATGGTCATGCTGGAGACTCAGACTTGTGGGGGGAGGGGGGAAAGGGCATTTATTGAAACCTTAAAATCTGTACCCCCATAATATGCTGAAATTAAAAAAAAAGAAAAAAAAAACTGGCTCAGTTTTGATAGAACATGGCTCTGTCCCAGTTGTTATCCTCCAGACTATCTCTTTTCCCATTATTTTAGTGGAATCTCCTCAGGCAGCAAGTAACCTCATTGACCAAGTCTTTTATGCTACTGGTGGGCACTGACTGATAGAAATCAGTTTATCTTCCCTTGTTGGTATGAGTGGCCACAGCACTGGCTAAGGCAAGGCACTAAGGGATATGAATGCTCATAGATTATTTAATTAAGGAAGGAATGCTAATTTCTATCATTTCACTTTTCAATTCTCCATTATGGCCTATGCTTAAAACCACTATTGGGTGGAGGCTAAATGCAGACTATAGAGTGTTAACAAGGCTGCTCCCTTTATTAGATTACCTCTACTAGATATTGTCACCTTAAATGCCATTCAAAATAACATGATTAAGCAGTTTAGAGTTATAGACTTGGATAACACATTCCATTTAGTGATGATTTCATGAAAAAGTCAACCACAATTCCTCTTCACATTGGAGGGTCAACAGTATACCTTTTCCTGATTGCTTGTGAGATACTTAAATAGCTCTGAAATTGCACGTGAGCTTTGCCAACAGGCCCTAAATGCCTGTTCCATACGCCCACCAGAATCTCAGTTTCAGCATTATATCAATAACATCCTTGTCACCGAACCTAACTAAGAGTCTGTTTCACAGAACATCATAACCATGAATAAACACTGAGAAGAGATGGGTAATTGTCCTAAATAAGGTACAAGACCCATCCCAGTCTGTTAAATTTTGGGGCTACATTTGGAATTCATAAAGGTGAACTTTTCCCAATCTGGCAAAACACAGGCTCCTAGCATTCCAACCTGTCATGTTGGTAAGATAGGCCCAACATTTGGTAGAAATGTTTGGATTCAGCCACCAACAGGTTTCTCACCTCTGATGTTTTATGGCTTCCTTCTATTGAGTTATTTGTAAGTCTTCCACTTTTCAGTGAGGCCTTGAACAGCAACAGGCACTAGATAAACTAAAGGAGGCTATAATTTTGGTTCTCCCATTAGTGCACTGAGGGTAGGACTTCCAATTAGAAGTTTCAACCACCTCAAAATTTGCTTCCTGGAGCCTCTGGACTAAATGGACATATCAATGTACACTCATGAGCTTTTGGTGTAAGTGGCTTCCATACTTAGCCAAGAGGTATTCACCACTAAAGAAGAGACCCCTGGTGTATTCCTGGACACTTTAACAAAACTGAAGCCTTTACTGAAGCAGAGCCTCAGATTTCTATTATGCCCTGGGTAATTGAAAATTTCTCTTGTAAAAATGGATCAGCAACAGAGGTTTCCTTATTTTTAGGGGAGTGGTGTGGGGCTTTAGATTTTCTTTTTAAAATTAATACAGATGGTTCCTGACTTATGATGGTTTGACTTATGATTTTTCAACTTTATGATGGTGCAAAACTGATAAGCATTCAGTAGAAGCCATAAAAAATTTTAATATTGACCTTCTTCCAAGCTAGTGATATGTGGTACAATAGTCTCTCATGATGCTGGGCAGCAGCAGCAAGCTTCAGTTCCCAGTTAGCTATGTGATCACAAAGGTAAACAACTGATACTGTACTCTACAGTGTATTGTATTCAATAAATTACATGAGATATTCAACACTTTATTATAAAATAGGCTTTGTGTTAAATGCTGCCCAACTGTGGTTATTTCTAAAATGTTTGATAGAAGTAAGCAAAAAGCACTCTGGTCTTGGGCTTTTCTTTAATGGGATACTTTTTATTACTGATTCAATCTCTGAGCTTTCTGGATCTGGATGTTTTTGTCTTTCTCCAGGTTTGGGAAATTTTCAGCCATCATTTCTTTAAATATGCTTCCTGATCCTTTTTCTTTATCTTCTCCTTCAGAAAATTCTATTATGTGAAAATTAGTTCTCATTATGGTGTTCCATCATTCCATTAAGGCCTTCTAAATTTTTTAAAATTCCTTTTTGTGTTTTCTGAGACAGAGTCTCACTCTGTTGCCCGGGCTAGAGTGCTGTGGCGTCAGCCTAGCTCACAGCAACCTCAAACTCTTGGACTCAAGCAAACTTTCTGCCTCAGCCTTCCAAGCAGCTGGGACTACAGGCATATGCCACAATGCCCAGCTATTTTCTCTATATACTTTTAGTTGTCCAGATCATTTTTTTTCTATTTTTAGTTGAAATGGGGTCTCACTCTTGCTCAGGCTGATCTCGAACTCCTCACCTCCAGTGATCCCCTGCCTCAGCCTTCCAGAGTGCTAGGATTACAGGCATGAGCCACCACACCTGGCCAATTCCTTTTTCTTTTTGCCTTTCTAACTGCATAATTTCAGATGTACTATTTTCAAACTCACTGAATCTTTCTTCTGCTGGATCAAGGCTGCTGTTGAAGCTTTCTATTGAATTTGTCATTCAATTATTACATAATTTATCTCTAGAATTTATTTGTTTTATTTTCTATTTTTTCTTGAGACGGAGTCTTGCTTTGTTGCCCAGGGTAGAGTGAGTGCCATGGTGTCAGCCTAGCTCACAGCAACCTCAATCTCCTGGGCTCAAGCAATCCTGCTGCCTCAGCCTCCCAAGTAGCTGGGATTACAGGTATGCACCACCATGCCCGGCTAATTTTTTCTATATATATTAGTTGGCCAATTAATTTCTTTCTATTTATAGTAGAGACGGTGTCTCGCTCTTGCTCAGGCTGGTTTCAAACTCCTGACCTCAAGAAATCTGCCCACTTCGGCCTCCCAGAGTGCTAGGATTACAGGTGTGAGCCACCATGCCCGGCCTAAAATTTATTTTTATTGTTTCTATTTATTTGTCAAACTTCTCATTTTTTTCATTAGTTGTTTTCCAAATTTCATTTTTCTTTTTTTTTTTTTTTGTATTTTTTTGTAGTTCTCTGAACTTCAAGATTATGCTGAATTTTTGTCAGTCATTTCATAGATCTCCACTTCTTCAGGGTACATTACTGGAGCTTTGTTAGTTTCTTTTGATGTTGTCATATTTCCCTGATTTTTCATAATCCTTATGTCCCTGCATTGATGCTTGCACATTTGAGGAAATGACCATCTCTTTTGATCTTTGCAGGTGTTCTTTGGTGGTGACAGACCTTCACTATTTAGTTTGCCTTGGGATTCTGGATGAACCAGCTGATAGAGACTCTGGACAGGCAGACCTTGAAGTTGGGTTTTCTAGTTGGGCTGGGACACTACCTGTGCTCTGAGGTTGAATAGAACTTCTAGTTATGCTCCACGGTCTGATGAGACCACTGGCTTAACTCTGTGCTCAAGTGGGCCTGCAGGCTGGGCTCTGTTATCACCTATGCTTGGGCAAAGCTACAGATTGTCTCCATGGCTGGGGGTATTGTGTTTGGAATACGTAGTTGAGCAGTGCCATGAGCTGAGCCCTGAGACTAAGGTCTCTAGGGTCACTCCTTGGCCACTCAAATTGGGCAGGGCCAGAGATTATACTCTACAAAGATGTGTGGACTTGGGCTTGTCTCGGAGCCTAGGGAAGTCTTAAGTAGAGCATTGAGGTTTGGTTGAATCACGATTCAGCCACTGGGTTTGAGTGGAGTCAGATATTCCCTTCACAGATAATTAGTGACCTGCACTTGTTTCCTGGCCTGGGAAAGACTTAAGGAGAACACTGGGACTTGGTTGGGTCACTACTCAACTACAGGGTTTGACTGGGGCCAGAACATTCCTCCATGGATAATTGCTAACATGTACTTGCTTCCCATTTTGTGGATGGCTTATGGAGAGGACCAGGGCTATCTGAGGAAGCTGGCTAAGGACTGGGGCCTGGCACATCTGCAGAACATGCTTCCTGCAGAGCAATGCTATTGGCTAATCCTTATGGTGTGGCACCTCCATTGGCTGGAATGCAGAGCCACCACCAAGATCTGTGTGCTGATTGCCATGATACCCACCTTCATTCTTTGTTTCTAACTGATCCTCAGTAGTCTAGCCCATCCCTGCTGATACCAATGTTTTCTGTGTGTGAGATAGGAGTAGGCCTCCTGCAAAGGGTTCTAGAATGGTGGGGCTGCTGAACATCTACTCTAACTCTCTTTTCCCACTGTAGAAACCATGGGCCCAGAGGAATTTCTGTGTGTGGCACTATGCTTACTTGGATTGGGGCAATGTAGTCAAAGAAAAACTGTTCCTCTTACCCTTCAAATGTGACTTTTCTGAGTTCTGCAGTCCAGTGTGGTGTCTCAGGAGTCTTACTCCTGTTCTGGAATATTCACAAAGGTATTCTTTGTTGATGGTTGCTACTTGCATTTCTGCAGGGGGGAATAGAGCTGGAGAACTCTTATTCCACCATCTTCCTGAAATCATCCTCTTTATTAAAATGCAAATGACTTCTATAGGATCAAGCTAAACCTGCCCTTACTGGAATGTCACAATATAGAATGTCACAAAATGAGGTAACAGCCACGTAACTTGTGACTGAGGTTAACTTTTTGAAACCACTAGAAATGCCTCTATGTTTTGCTTAGTGGGGACTGGAGGGGAATGGTCAGCACTGTCAAAAAAGAAAGCAATGGTCTTTCTTTACCAATGGAGCAAGCACAGTCCATAAGGGAGCCAGACAATGGACAGCCACAGCTTATCACCCTTATTCAAATACTCCAATTTCAACAAAGGGGATAGACCAAAGTGCTATTGTGCTAAGCTATGCACAATACTGCTAGACATAGAATATGCCCTTGAGGAATATTTTCTTAAGGTTCATATTTTCATCACTTCCTGCTCAGTGACTAATGGGCTAACTACTTGATCAAGACTTTGGTTAAATCAAGGACTGGAAAATACAAGGCCAAGATGTTTGGGATAGAGAGACAGAGAAAAATTGCCACATTGGCTCCTATTCTGCCTGTCTTGTTGTATAATACATCAACTCGTATCAAACAAGACACAGAGGAGGTAGTATAAAGTGCCAAAGCCAACAAACTAACCAAAACACCGAAGAAGGTAGGTCTCTTAAAGGAAAGGGAGTTCCCAGAACTTTGGGATGAGCCATTCTGTGCTTCTATCAGTGGACACATGAGAGATCAGGGCATTTGGGCATCATGGAGTTACAAAAATGGATTTTTAATAGAGGAGCAGACCCAGCAAAGAGACATTAACACAAAGCCATTAGGGACTGTACCACATGCTGAAAATCTAGGCATATCTGGGCGTATCATATAAGAAGAAAAACTTACAGAGGAAAAACAGCCAATCAAAACTTACAAAGCAATTTCACTGGGCCTCTTTCTACATTGGCAAGAGCCATTAAATATGCTTTAGCAATGGTGTATACCTCTACAAGCCTTCTATTGGAATACCAATTCAAGGCACCATCCTCTGTTATTGAGTGTTTAACAAAATAGCTCTTACAGCCTAGGAAATGCCACAAGTTATAAGGTCAGATAAAGGTTCCCACTTCTTTGTAAACAAATGCAAAAATAGGCATTGCAAAATAACATTACTTGTGTTTTTCACCTACTCTATCTTCTTGATAGCAAGTAACACAGAAAGACAATGGGCTTTTAAAACAATGGCAAACGAGAGAACTTGGAGGACAATGTTGAAATTCACAACAAATGATGGAACCACCAAGAGAGATTCCGTGACCTCTGCTGGTATATATACTCACACCAGACACAACCCATTGAGAGTTTTCATGAACATGAGAGCCCTGACTTTGCCACCCGCAGCAAAGGAACACCCACCTGATACTTTCACCTTATGTTTTTCCGTCATAGAAAACCAGAGCCTAGCCATTTGCCACTCACTGTGGACCACTGACTCTGGAACCATCCTCAACCTGGATTCACCCATCACCCAGAATAAACTGAGCAAAACATCCACCACTATTTGGAGAGAGAAGTACCCTTATCTGCCGCCCACATACTTTGTTGCTCCACTAAAGGCACTATGGAATAAACCTGGACTTGCTACCAACACCCAGTAGGTGGAACTAATCCCCATGGAACAGGTAACACCATTCTGGTAATATCCAGGGAACAATAAGATCCCCTACAGCTGGCTTCAGATAGTTTCCAATTTTAACTCCTACTTTTTGGCTATACCCCTTCCCCACTTGAGAATTTTCTAGCATCACCAGTGTTGACTATACATCCACGGGTCGATCACCCTATCCCTGGTAATTTATACCCTACTATTAACAAAATATGTTTGGATACAACATGCTGCAGGCTCACCACAGGGAGATACACAACATGGGTCAGTTTGGGGACAATGGGAGCTACGCTATTGACTATTCAGATTGGCCAGTCCTACTAACATAACCACAGACATCAACACCGAGGTTAGCATTCCTCCTATTGTCTCTATCACTGTTAGCAGCACCGAATATGGCTAAGCCAGACTCTAAGATACCACTTGTGACTCATAAATGCTTCTAAGCCCTATGGGCCAACTTTTACTTCAAATTAGACAAAAACCATGATTGTTAACTACTACCACTAAGCAAATATAGCAAAGTGCCACTACCTATTGACTCTCACTTAAGGAATGCACAGAGATAGCAGGTACTCAGTTTTATAACCAAGCTGCTCCTGATTGGTGTAATCAAATTAAAAAATGCTACAATCCAAAGACACTACCAACAAACCCTACAGGATTGCCAAAGTAAAATTATACTTTTTAATAATTCCTGGGATAATGGTAAATGTAAACAATGTAAGTAAGTCCCTACAACTATTGTTCTCTCTTCCTATTAATTATAATGTTCTCTCTGCCCCTCCAGTACAAGTCTCATTTACTGAGACAGAAAAATATTGTGCTAACCAAGTGGCCAGGGGCACCTTACCATGTACTTCTTCCCTGTATGCCAATCAATATAAACAAGGAAAGCAATGTATACTGCCTAATATCACCTGGGTCAAGGCATGTCTGAAAAATTGGAGACTACAACCAGCTTGAGAATTCTTCCATAGCCTAACCTCATAATACCAACTACAAGTTTTGCATAACAGTCAGTGGAAGCTGGCTCTACAACAATTGCAAGGCTGGCTATCCGCAGTAAATAATCATAGCTCATGGGTGTTACAGTAAAGACAATTCCTGCTAAAAGTATATTTGATCCCATGGAGAACTCTAACTGCTCTCTGTATGGGAGTTTCTCTACTCAAATCGACAACTGCTTGCTTAGGGCTATTAGAAAATTTGCTGAGCCTATCAAAATGATCATTAATAGGCTTGGGAAATATTTGAGGAAAATGTCCAACTAATGTTACTTTTGTGGGGTATCCTAAAAGAACATAGTGTGGTAATAGCAAAGACCACCCAAATGTGAAAAGCACAAGCTATGTACTCAGAGATTACTATATAGCAAGGGAGTCAATCACTGTCATTTGTGTTTTGGTAGAGCCTCAAAGGCAGGCAGAGACATAAAAAACTTTTTTATGGAAAAAAGGAAGGCTTCAGAAGGTATGCACTGATTAGAGGTCATTGGCATGGGGAAGCTGTAGGTTGGCTAACTAGAAGTGGGGCATCCTATGTGATTAGAGGTACATATCTGGTTTTCTCTGGTTGGACCTAAGTTGGAAACAGGGATAAAAATTAGGGAAGTTGTCAGTTATTAATCAAGTCCTGGCCATTTTGAGCTGGTTGTTACAGAAGTTTTTGTTTAACTTCCTGGATTGTTACTAAAGATAGCAATCTGACATTCTACAAGCCTGATTTATAGCAGGCTAGCTTCCTGGGCTACTTATTGCAAATAAGTGAGTTGGTTACCTGGGCAAGTTGCTGAAGGTTGTTGGTCAGAGTTCTATTTTTATATATGGTACAGCCATTGTCCATTTGTACATTCAATCTTTCAGTATACATACCACTATATAAGAGATAGAAACAATAATGAGAAGCCTGGTATCAAAGCTAAGTTGGGAAGAAATTTATTGGCGATATCACACTACTATCTCCTAAGGGGTCACTCTTGAGGCTATTAAAGCTTTACAAATGGATTCCCTAGAAAAGTTTCCCCTGGAATGGAAATGATGAAGCAGATACTCTCCCAGTGAAATACAGCAACATCATGATAAACAGGGACAGAAATGGGTCAAATGTATAATAAAATTGATGTTTATTTTTTACATAATTTGGCCCACTTTTGAGGATCACATATATGAGTGTCCCATAGGTCAGGATCTAATTTGATGCATGGCTAAATTAACAAATTTTTTCAAACAGCTAAGTATTCCTGTGAAGCTTATTCTAGATCCACCAAAACACTCTGATGCTATTTATTATTGGCAGTCATTGGGAAACTCAAGTACCAAGGCACACCAATCCAAACAAGAAGGAATATTCAGTTGCCTAAACCTGCATATAGCTTTAGCCACAGCAATACAGATGATGACAAATTTAACTGCATGCTGAGTTTTCTTCTGCCAATCTGACTTTAGTCTTATAGATTGCCAGGGACATGTAGCAAGGGGGTCATGTCAGTCTATTGACCAAACTATTGAACAAATCAAAATGTCCTCCTTTTTCTGATCTATTCTCCTGGCTTTTCCCCGCTAAGTGGGCAGATTGGCTGTGAAAGAGCTTGGAAATCCTAATTTGTACCCTTATAAGATTCTGTCTGATTTATAACTGGCTCCAAACTCAAGTACTATAAAATAACATACAATTTAAGTTGTAAAATAACATTGGGCCAGGGGATAGATTGTTATATATATACCTGAACCAAAGATGGCCTCTATATATTGGTCCCTATGTTGTTTACTTCTTCAAACAGGCTAGGTCTGCAAGCTCAAAAGCCTACTAGTATCAAACTCAATATTTACACATTCTATTGCTTTAAATATAGCCCAAATAAGCAGATTTTTTTACCATTTTAGAGGCTGCCTTCTTTGCATGCCCCTGTAAAACTGTATCCATCTGCTAGCCATAGGTAGGATAAACTCTGGGATATAAAAACCTAAACTGCTGTTGCCTTTCAGAGTTCTCTGAGCCAGAGACTCCCTGCCTTGCTGCTTAGAGACATCACATACATGCATAAGTCTCGACTCCAACACTCCTATTCCTCTGGAGTTCCTTTGCCCTTCTCACCTTCTGGATGGTGTCCACCCATCAGCCTCTGGAAGGTCTCAGGGTTTGATGAACCCCACACTCTCACAAACCTATCAAAGGGTTGATCAAATAAAACTCATTGTGTGCTACTGCCACCTTGTAGTCATATCTTTTTCCTTGATCAGTCTTCAAATCTCTCACACTACAATTTCATACATTTTAATTCTCCATATAAATCACACTAGAAATTCATATTATTATTATTTTACATTGTCTATATGTATATTTGCCCAGTTACCCTTTCTGTTATTGTTCACTTCTTGCATCTCTTTATTTTCATACAGGAATCTTTCCTTTCAGTATTTCCTTTAGTGTGAGCTTACTGATGACCAATTTACTCAGCTTTGTTTTCTGAAAATGTCTTTATTACATCTTCATTTTTAATAGGTTATTTCAGTGGGTTTAGAATTCCAGATTGTCAGCTTGAAAATCATTAAACTTTTAAATTGTGTTTTTATAGCTTTAGGGAGTACAAGTGCAGTTTTGTTACATATATACATAGATGTGAAATGTGGTCTTTTAGTGTAACCATCACCTCAATAGTGTCCATTGCACCCATTACGTTATTCTCTTCATTAAATTTCTTGAGTGAAAAAGTTGCATGAGATCTAAGACTCACCTCTTTGTATTTCCCTTTGTTCTGAGATCATGACTCTTAAAGTCCTCATTGCCTTAATAGGTTTCTAAGGCTGTCTTAGTAGCTTTTGATGCATTCAAACAGTTTCCCCAAAATTTCTAGTTGTTTTTTTGGGAGGCCTGTTACAATCAACTACACATTATTAGAATTGGAACTCTTCAATATCATTATAATGACTTATTAGTATTCCATTTTTAATATCAATTTGTTTAAAGAGTCTCAGGTTATTTAACATTAATATAGTTTTCAGATCTGTTATATTAGAACAAATTATTTTAGCTAAGTCTTTGCATATATCGCTTATGATTTCCTTAGGATGTTTTTTAGAGGTGAAAATGCTAGTTTATAAGGTTTGAACAACTTCAGAGGCTTCAGAAATTACTGGACCCTAGATTAGGAATATCTGCTTCTGAGGCTTAGAAATATCCTAGACTTCCCCACCCCCAGCAGTGGGCTTCTGGGCATAATAACTGCACTGGATGTCACAGAATTAGAAGTGAATGTGTGGCATATGTGGGATTGCTTCTCCAATTGGAGACAAGAAGTGATGACACGTTGTGATTGTAACCAGTCATTTTCCTTTTCCCCAAACAAGTGTAAAGAAAGTCTACTTCCAGATTGTTGTAGAGACATTAGGAAATACTACATATGGTAAATGCTTGAAGCAAGGTACAAACATATCAATAGAGGTTCAACATTGGTAGGCTGAGTGGTAGAGGATAGGTTGTGTGAATGTCACAAAAGTAGAGTCCCCAACCCAGGCTACTTCTAAAAACACCCTGTCTGTGCATTTGCCACTGTTTTTAAACACCAACTCTTTTATGAAGCCTTTTCTGGCTCTACAGGTAGAACTGACCCTGACCTCCACTGCACTCTGTACAAACTTCTAGAAAACTTGGCTTTCCCTTTTCTTTATCTGACTCCTGCTTTTAACTGGGAGCACCTTGAGGACAAAGGAATTAACTCCATAACTTCTGCACAGATGACCAGTGTTTGTTAAATAAATGAATGAAGGGGTCAGGATTGGATCTGCTCAAAGTGCTAGAGTAATAACAGAGTAAAACAGAGCAGGTAATAACCTTTAACACTTAGTATCTAAATTGACCCTTACAAAATTTCTATTAAATGGGTAGGTGATTGGGGAGTGAAAGGATTAACCAAATCTTCAAGAGTTTTAGTAGCTTTCCTAAGGAAGGATGCAATCCTCTGTACTGGTAAGTGTTGGGGCTCTTCAAGCTTGTTCCAGGCTTCCTAATCAGGACTAATTCCTAGGCCTTCAGATCTTCTAGAAAAGAGTTCTTCCTAGCTCACAACAGTAGGAAAGGGGTTATTGGACACCTAAAGAGAGAATGTGATAGAGGAGACAGGGGAGGGGACGGGCGTGTACCCTTCCAGAGACCATGCACATTTTTCCTGAAGCAGTTTTAGGGAAAGGCAAATCCCAAGGATACTACCTACCAATTTTGAAAATCCATTCAGTGCCTGGCAGTGTGTAGAAGCCCTCTAATCGGTACCCTAACTCTGAGTAGTAGCTATTATCTCCGCTTGCATTCCCTACCCATCCTCTCCAAGCCTTTTGTCTCACCCTACCAAAGTCTCTCTCCTTCCAGTACTCTCCTTTGGCGCAGAATCCCCGCATCCACTTTCTCTGGCCCAGGGGAGGGGCTGGGCGGGGCGCGGTCGCCTTGTCGCAGAGCCCGACTGCGCCTGCGCGGACTGCGGCAGAGGGCGGGGTGTGAGTAGCAGAGTACGCTGAGACTGGCGTTCGCTGTTGGCCGGTACCTGCGTTCTTTTCCACCACCTCTCATTTCTGCTCCAGCAAGTTGCTTGGAACTTTCTTTCTGGCAGCAGCAGCAACAGCATTACCGTTAGCGGCAGTTTTGTGCTGAGGCACCTGCACGCCTCCTGTCCTCTTTCTGCCAGATCGCGGGCCTGTCGGTGTCTGCTCCCACACGCCGGTCGACAGGACCATGTCGCTGGTAAGCCAGAATTCGCGCCGCCGCTGCGGTGCAGCGGCCACTGAGCACAACAGCAGCAGCTGGGGTGAAACTCAGGCCCCTAACGCCTCCGGTTTCCCCGCTGCTGTGCCAGACCCAGACGTCCCCCAGGATCACAACGATCCCCAGATACTCCAGGGCCTCTGCGCCTCGGAGGGCCCGAGTGCGCCCGTGCCGCCCGCCCCCGGTGAGGGCCCAAGCACCTCTGGGCCGCCCACTATCTCTGAGGGCTCAAGCGCCTACAGGCAGCCTACCGTATCTGAGGGACCGAGCACCTCTGTGCTGTCCACCCCCGGTGAGGGCCCAAGCACCTCCGGGCCTCCCACCGTCTCTAAGGGGCCGAACACCTCCGTGCTGCTCGCTGCCTCTGAGCGCCGCAGCGCCTCCGGGCCGCCCACTTCCTCTGAGAAACCGAGCGCCTCCATGCCACCCAACCCCGGCGAGGGTCCGAGCACCACCGTGCAGCCCACCGCCTCTGAGGGAGCAAGCACTTCCATGCCTCCTTCCCCCGGTGAGGGCCCGAGCACCTCCGTGCGGCCCACCGCCTCTGAGGGACCGGGCACCTCTGTGCCGCCCCCCCTGGGGGAGGGCCCGAGCACCTCCGTGCCGCCCCCCCTGGATGAGGGCCCGAGCACCTCCGTGCCGCCCCCTCTGGGTGAAGGCCTGAGCACCTCCGTGGGGTCCAGCGCCTCTGAAGGATCAGGCGCCTCCGTGCAGCCCCCCCTGGGGGAGGGCCCGAGCACCTCCGTGCTGCCCCCCCTGGGTGAAGGCCCGAGCACCTCCGTGCTGTCCAGCGCCTCGGAAGGATCAGGCATCTCCGTGCCG
>VSMD01046795.1:0-153907 GCA_008750895.1 Mirza zaza | reverse complement strand
CCCATCTTAATGGACAAGTATGAATTTCTTTATAGGATATGCATTTATTTAAAGTGTTTCAGAGATAAGAGGTTATGTTACTAATAAAAAGAAAAACTTCAGAAATATACAAATATTCTAATTTTTTAAGTTTGATCATTTGGAACTCTAGGTTATTCTAGTGATTGGGTATAGTTTAGAAGTGGTTTTGGCAGTGATATTAGTAAACAGGGGTAATAAATCTACTATATTTACTCAGAAGTATATAGTATAATTTTGAACAAAATTTAGTTCATTCAAAGTAGGTGATCAAATTTATTAAAATTATCCTAAAATTTACTTTTAAAAAAACCATGTCAATGCATTGCATATTTTAAGGGTATCAGGGTAAACTGCAAATTTCTTAGTAATAAAAACTTGCCATTGTCAAAATATAAATTAAAACTGGAGAAAGAAATTTCATACAAAATCTTTCTTTGTATTAGCACTATTATGTCTAACATGAAACACTATTATTTCTAAATGTGAAATTACCATTAAGCACACAATAGTTCAAACCAACAACTTTAAACTCAGGAACCAGCTCCTGGAAACCGCCCCCTCCTCCCACAGTGCTGTGAATATTTCTAACATTGCTCTTGCTGCACTGCCTTGCATATTTCTTCCCAGACTCAGGGCTCTTTGAGGACAGACAGTGTATCTTATTTATCTGTGTGTCCCAAGCACCTAGCAGACAGTGGGTAGTCAGTGCACATTTGTTCATGGACCGAGTAAACAGAGAACATCTAGCTGTGGATCATTTACTATTATCCTACTGGAATATAAATTGACTTTAGACCTATTATCTTATGCTACTGCTTGGCTTGGTTTAAGATAGCATTTTGGGAATCCAAATGACATAACTGAAAACATTACTTCCCTACAAATCTAAAATTTGAATAATCCTTTTTTTAGTTTCTTCTCTTCTTCAGATTTGGATAAATCGTGTCTGCAAGTAAAATTTGGTACTTCATGGAAAATGAGTACCTTATTTAAACATGAGAAAGTAAATCCGCTGATGTTGATCTTAGTTCCCTAGGCTGATTTACCTTGCAAACAGATTCCTGCTAAATCAGGTCAGAAAAATATTAGGTAATACTCAAGGGGGAATAAATTAAAAGAAGAAATGGGGAATTAAAGGACCAAAATACAGGTTAATTTTTATAATAGAAAAATAAAAAACAAAAAATTGATTATCCTTTTACAAAAACACTTTTATTCATAAGACTATTTATTTGGTCCAGATCAAAGTTATTATCATAAGACAACTAATCAAGAAGTCTAGGAAGTGCATAAAATTTAAAAATATTTCTAAAATCTAAATAAGTTATTTTAGAGACCTTATAAAAATTCATGCTTTAGCTCATGAACTGAATCATAAATATATACTTACTATTTAACTCTTTAGCATATTTGAACTGAGCTTTAGGAGTCAAACATGAATATTAAACAAATGACCAGTACATTGTTTTATGGTATATTTCAAAAGGTGATAAAGCTGTATGTGTCAAAGTTTATGCCATCATTTTGTTGGGAAGAGCACATATGTCTACACGGGGCTAAAAATACCAGGCATACCAATGCCATTTAAAAGCCCCATCTCCCACAGGTAGTAAAAGGCCAATTGCAATACTTCTTAGAAATCATAAAAAGACTACAATGGGTAGATTTTTAACTCTCCATGTTTGGGAGGTAAGCAACTCCTGGATTTTAAAAAGAAAGCTCCTAAATAGTATTTTCATTCTAAAAATAACATATAATAAAAGTCACATGAAATAGTTTAATAAACTTGTCAATATTTGACATTTCTTAACTGTATTATTCCTATAAAATGACCTAAAAGTAAGAAAGCTATCAGGAAAGAGGAAAAAAAAAAAAAATGAAAGCACAGTAATGAGGGTAAGATTGTAAAATAAAATCTGTGAAGATTTTTAAACACATGAATATTTATGTATGCATATACATATATATATATAATGTATGCAATGGAGAAAGGAAATACACTTTAAAAACCAAATGATTTAGTAGGATAAGAAATTAACCCTGTTGAACACACCCTTCAAAAGAACAACCTCACCATTTCATCAGGTGGAGGAAGAAGAACTACTTAAAGGCTGAACTGATTGGAAATGAGGTCACATCTGCTCTTCTCCTGCCCACTCACATAATGTTTTGGGACTTTCAGCTTGTGCCAATCAACCCTACTTTCTTACCACAAAGTGCTAAGAATCTCTTTTTTTCTCTTTTCTAGATCATCTTTAAAATACTTTTTAAAAAAGCTCTCCCAATATCAACTCCTGGGGACCACTCTCTTAATACCTTTTTTTTTTTTAATCCAGGGAAGTGCCTATTTAGTCCTGTCCTTTTGATTCCTGTTTCCAGGATCGCAGTGCATTTTATAATCTAATACTGGCCGAAGCCAAGCAGATGGTTTAATTCTTAATCCTCTTCCACATCTGGCACACCCAGTGAAAACACATAATGATTTCCAAACCTTCCTGAAAACCTTATAGGACATTATGTCACCAACAGGATCATCAATAATTTTTATGACATTAACGAAAACTTTGTACCGAGCAAGAGCAGAATGAGGTCAGACGCAGCATTTGTGTTGGGAGAAAATGCAATACCCTTTTGAAAGCCAAAAAAGCAATGTCCTATTATCCCTCCAGGGGAGAGATCCAAGAATGAATACAGCACTCCCACACGAAGTGTCACTACTCTCTGCAGCTGGAAATGCATAAAACAGCTTTTCCTCTCCTGCCTCCTTGCTTTGCCCTAAAGCGTGGCTTTCATAACAGCTCATAAAAAAAAAAAGCACTGCAACGTGTGGCTTGACAACACATACACTTTGACTGGTATATGATAACTTTCTCTTGCAAATCTGATTGAAAAAAAAAATCACCCCAAGAAAGAAAATACTTCAAAGTTGTCATGGCAGATATGTCATTCTGGAGCATAGAACAACATTTTACTACTGTGTCAGGACTAGAAATCTGTTTTAGGAGGGTGAGACAAGGTAACATAATTATGCGAGACAGAAAAATACATCCAGAGTAGATCAAGGTTATTTCTGTAATAAACTTTCCGACATTTTATTTTTCAGCTATCGGCAGGCATGGATCTCAGGAGGAACGCTTTCTCCAGTGATACTCTAGTTCATCGGGAGTGCTATTTGGCATTCAGGTTGGTATTTATAGGCTTCATTATAGGATAAAAGAACTATCCTTTTAGTTATCTAAATATTTATTACAGGCCTACTTTATGCCAGGCACTCTCTATAAAAGTACAGTGTTATATAGAAAAAGGCCTTACCTCTGAGGGAGTCTCAGCCCGGGGAAGGGGATACCTGATGAAAACAGGAGGGGCTCCCAGCACACAGGGGGGTGACTGGGGGGTCAGGAGGTGGGGACGGAGAGCAGGGCGTGGCACCATCCTAGGCCGAGGCACAGGTGCAGAAGCATAAGAGCACGGAGTGTACAGGGAACTTGCAGTCACTCGGTGTAGGGACTGCAGGGACAACTGGGGGGGCAGGACATGGGACTGGAGATCCTGGAAGTTCCTCAGGGGGCCTCTTACGAACTGCCGAGGGGTTCAGACTTTATCCTCTTAGAAATGGAAGCCCTGGGAGGGAAGCCTGCCAGCGCAAAGCCGAATTTTGGAATGAGCTCTGATGAAGCAAGTGAATGGGAAGAGAAGCCAGGATGTTTCCAGAAAGACAGAAAAAAATTTAAAAATAAAATACTACAGAAGGCAATGGAGGGAGAATCTTAAGAAGGGAGCGGTCAACAGGGATAAACACTGCAGTTAGACGTTAGATGAACACAGTTACAAAGCCCGAGGTATGGGCGAGGGGCGCACGCTGGTGGCGGCTGCCCAGCCTTACCCAGTGGCGGGGGCCCAGGAGCCTAACTGATGGGTTAACAGGTATGTGCTGAGCACCTACGTGCCAGGTTACGGAGATGCGAGATGAGCCAATACATTCAGGCTCTTGGAGCTTCCTGTCCAGCGGGGGAGACAGAAAATCAAACAGTCACATCCATAGGGCGCTGTGGGAGCCTTTGAGGAAGGCTGATCCAATCTAGGAAGCTGGGACGGGCTTCCCCGAGAATGAGCACACCACTGAGCGGAGACCTGACCGACAGAGGAGAAGGTAATCAGAGGAAGAGAGGAGGGCAGGGCACCCCAGGCGGGGAACATGCTGTGCAAAGTCCCTGTGGCAGCAAGGCCCACGGCAGGAAGGACGAACTGGGGTAGGAGCACAGAGTGAGGGGCCCACGGCCAGGTGAGGCCAAAGGCAGCAGGAGCCGCACGGAGCGCGGACTGGTGGCCATGGCAGCCAGTCTAGAGTCTTACTCTGAGAGCAGCGAAAAGCAAGATAGTAGTTTCAATGCACCTCGGAAGGGACAGGAGCACTTTGAAAAGAGTCCTCTGGCTGAGGCATAAGAGAACAGACTGGAAGGAGGCCAGGGTGGATAAGGACCGATCAGGGAACAGGTGGGAGTGAACCCCAAAGCTGGGCAGATCCTCGGGGCAAGTAAGTGTCTTCGCGCTGCTACGGAGGAACGCCTGAGGCTGGGCAAGAGGGTGATTTGCCTCCTGGTTCTGCAGGCTGTAGAAGCACGGCACCAGCATCTGCCCCTGGGCTGGGTCCGCCCACCGCAGGAGGTGGAGGGGCCGGTGGGCACAGAGGTCACGCAGTGGGGCGGGGAGCAAGAGAGCAAGAGGGGAGATGCCTGACTTCTCAACGGCTCTCGTGGGTAGTGTGAGAACTCACTCAGGACTCCCCTGAGGGGGCCGCCCCCACCACCCGGACACCCTCTAATTAGGCCCCCACTCCAACACCGGGGATCAAATTTCAACATGGGGTTGGGGGGAGACAAACATTCAAAGTGTAGTGATTAGGAAGGAAAATGAACAAATCTGATAATGGACTGGATATGTGTGGCGAAGAAGAGGTATGAAGAACGAGTTTCGGATTTCTTTCTCACGCGGCAGGATGCTATTCGCTGAGAGAGGAAACACGGAAATAGACCAGAATTAAAGATGATGAGTTCCTTTTTAGATATGCTGAGTTAGAAGTGCTTCTGAAACACTCAGGAGGAGATGGAAACAGGATTCACAGCTCAGCAAAGAGGTCTGGAGAATGTAATTTGGCAGGCATCTTTATGTAGGTAATAACCAACACAAAAACTTAGATAAAACAAATGATGGAGAGATTATAAAGTGAGACTAGGAGAGGGCCTTGGAGCCCGCCGTGAGGAAGACAGTGAGCTAGAGGATCAAAGAGCTAGAGGACAATCCCAGTACGTAGGAAAAAAACCCAAAACCAAGGCTGTGTTTAAGACAGAGGGAACAGTCAGCAGGGTCAAACGCCGTGTAGAAGCCAAGTAAGGAGAGGATTGCTTTTGGTAACGTGGAGCTGACGTGGACCAATAACTCAGCGAGAGCTTTCTTGGTAGTGTAATCGTGTCAAGACCCATCTGGAGTGGGTGGAAGTGTGGAGCTGGGGTGTATAGAAACAGTGCAAGCACGAACAGACATTTGTGAAAAATTTGCCTGTTAAGGGAAGAACAGGCTGGGTGTGGTGGCTCTCCCCTGTAATCCTAGCACTCTGGGAGGCCAAGGCAGGAGGATCGCTCAAGGTTAGAAGTTCAAAACCAGCCTGAGCAAGAGCGAGACCTCGTCTCTACTAAAAATAGAAAGAAATTAATTGGCCAACTAAAAATACATAGAAAACAAAATTAGCCGGGCATGGTGGCACATGCCTGTAGTCCCAGCTACTTGGAAGGCTGAGGCAGAAGGATCGCTTGAGCCCAGGAGTTTGAGGTTGCTGTGAGCGAGGCTGATGCCATGGCACTCTAGCCCAGGCAACAGAGTGAGACTGTCTCAAAAAAAAAAAAAAAAAAAAAAGAAAGAAAAAAAAGGAAAAACAGAGACAAAGAGGTAGCTGGAAGAAAGAGGGAGGGGAATAGGAAATTTTGGTTTGTTTGGTTTTCAATGGGAAAGGCTTGAGCACTTTGAAAAGCAAAGGCAAGGGTGAGACACTGAAGTACATAAGAGAAGGGGTCAAGAGTAGAAAGTTTCTGAGAATGTAGAAGGGCGGGGAGCCGACACTGTGCAGGGTCAGCAGGGCCTGGTCAGGGGGACAGTCCCCTCGCCTGCAACAGAAGGACGGACTCCTCGGGATCCGAACCCTCACCACTGCTGTCCGAATTACTCCAACGGCGGCTGCCTCTGTTCTATCTAGTCACTGCATCTCGAGCTCAGACTTGCCTGTTCATCCCTGTAGGCAGATGGAAAGACGCTCATCATCACTCATCTTCAGGGACATGCAAATCAAAACCACCATGAGGCATCGCCTCACCCAAATCAGAACGGCCACTATCAAAAAGACAAAAAAGAGACGCCAGCGATGACGCAGAGAAAACGGGAACTCTTACACACTGTTGGTGGGAGTGTAAATTAGCACAGCCGCTATGGAAAAACACTGTGGGGGTTTGTAGGAAAACTAAAAACAGAACTATCGTAGGATCTAGCAGTCCCACTACTGGGTATTTATCCAAAGAAAAGAAAATCATTAGCCGGGCGTGGTGGCATGGTGCCTGTCGTCCCAGCTACTCGGGAGGCTGAGGCCAGGGGATCGCTTGAGCCCTGCAGTTGGAGGTTGCAGTGAGCCATGATCACACCACTGCAAGAAGACAGGGTGCCTGGAAGACAGAGTGAGACCCTGTCTTAAAACAAAAAGCAAAAAACAAAGAAAAGGAAATCAGTATATCAAAGGGATACTTCCACCCCCATGTTTATTACGGCATCATTCACAATAGCAAAGATACGGAATTAACCTAAGTGTCCATGAACAGATGAATGAAAAAAGAAAATGTGGCGTGTATATACATAAGGGAGTACTATTCAGCCATAGAAAGAATGAGACCCTGTCATTTGTAGCAACACGGATGGAACTGGAGGTCACCATGTTAAGTGAAATAAGCCAGGCACAGAAACACAGATACCACATGTTCTCAGTCACATGTGGGAGCTGAAACAAAATTGATCTCATGGAGGTAGAGAGCAGGATGACAGTTACCAGAGGCTGGGAAGGGAGGGTGGGCAGGAAGAGAGGTTGGTTAATGGGTAGAAACATACAGTTAGACAGAAGCAAAAAGTTTTAGTGTTCAAAAGCACAGCGGAGTGACTACAGTTAACAATTTATTGTGTATTTCAACATAGCTAGAAGAAAATATACGACATGTTCCCAACACAAAGATGGACGTCTGAGGTACTGGATATCCTAATTACCCTGACTGGATCATTACACATTGCATGTATGTATGAAAATATCACCGGTACCCCATCAATATGTACAGTTATTATGTATCAGTAAAAAAATATATTTTTTAAAAACCCACTGATTCCTAGTGTATGTTAGGTATTTTTTTTAAGGGACTGAAAGGCTCCCCTAAAAAACCCACTGATTCCTAGTGTATGTTAGGTATTTAAGGGACCGAAAGGCTCCTCATCTTTTCCTAACACATCAGGCTCAAACTCTCTTGCCTAGCATTCCGATGTCACCCACTGCGTACTCACTCAAGCCGTCCCCATACTCATTAGTCAGTCATGGTCCTTTAGAGATCATATAGAAAAAACCACCTTTAGTCCTGCTTCTAGGGCTTGGCTCATGTTAGCCACCTTAGCCTACAGTGCTGTCCTGCTTTCCTTCTCCTCTCTCTCGGTTCATTTCCAACTCTATTTAGAAAGATTCAGCCCCCATCATCTGCTCTAGTTCCTGTGATATTTTTCCCTCGTAGGAATTTCTACTCAATACTTTATAATTCTCTAACTGTCCTATATGTTGGTTTTTCCTCCCCAACCAGACTACAAAGCTCTAATTGAAGAGAGTCATGTAGTCTTTTGCTCTTTCTGCATAGTAAGAATTTCTATTATGTTTCTTCTTTTCTCCTAAATCATCTGCCATTTATGTTTTCCTTATTCCTATTCTCATATAAAAAAATAACGCCTATTCAACAGGAAACATGAGGTTTCTTGGCCTCTGTATTTCTAAAGGAGGGTGTATCCTTTATGTTGTTTAGATGCATTTGGGGGCGGGGGCAGCAAAGCAAAGTTTGATTTTTAAGAATAAAATAATCAGACACTGTTAAGTATGTTACATATTCCAATCCTCACAACTATCCAGTGAGATAGGTCCTGTAAATTTACTCTCACATTTTATAGTTGAGGAAGCCAAAGATCAGAGAGATTAAATACCATGTCCAACATTACACAATTAGTAAGTGATCTAGGATTTGAACCCTGGTCTGTGTGACTCCTAAGCCTGCGTATTTAGCCATAGTGCTAAACCACTCGAAAAGACCTCCTGATGATGATTTATACTTTCTAGGAACCCAGAAATTTAAAAAAATAATTAACTTGATGTCCAATTAGAATATACACTGTAAAGTCTCTTTATTCTGCTTTTTAATCACATTATAAAGTTTGTCTTTGGCAACTACTTACACCAAAGTAGCCAGTTCTGACACTCTGCACAACGAGATCTGCCTTGTCTAAGGTTTTTTTTTTTGCTCCTTCATTTCGTTAGGTTATGATTTCCCCTGATAGCAAGTGAAATAAAAGGGAAAACATTTGAACAATTTTACACAAAGAATTAAATCAGTCTCTCTTGTAAGTAAGGACTAAAGTGGTTTTCATCCCATGTTAATCTGACTGTTCTGACATAATACTGTGAATTATGAGCTATTCAAACCATTGCTAAAGAATACTCTTGCCTTTTTGTGACCAAAAGTATTGCTTTGGCTATGGAAGAAAACCACATTATTCAAGATTTGAACCCATGATTATGGTTGCTTTGATATTATACCCTAACCAAAAATTTTATCAAATATAATACTTGGTTCCATAATGACAGCAGAAGGTAATTACACCATCACAGAAGATCTTACTACACCTCTCAAGACATGCTGACTATATACAAGATCAGAGGTCCATTTTTTCCCCTCCCACAGTGTAAAAGGTATCAATTAAAGAAAGGAAGAGATTAGGGGGAAACCCCTATGGAGATCTTACCCGGATGCACAATCAACAGCCTGTGTTCTAGGATACATGAGGATGCTCGCTATGGAATCCAAGTAGCGTACCAAGACACGACCCTCATGGAGAATAATACAGGACGTTTTCCTGATTCAATCTCTGACTTATTATGTAGTGAACAGACTACACTTTTATCAGAACATTGAAAATATGATACTGTTAACTTTAACTTTCCACTTCTTTCTATTTACATTTCTTAATCTTGCTAATAACCACCACCTTTTAAATGTTAGAGCATTCTATCACGACAATGTTCTTAAGATGTATACTTATTTCTAGGACACCTTATAAACAATTACAGTGATCGTTTCAAAAAACTTTCTGGCACTTTGAAGGAAGGACACAGCAGCTGTTGAGCAACAGGAAGCAACTCTACCAATTAGCTGAGAGAAGCCAGTCAATCACACATGCCTAAAGTTAGCAGGTCTGACACATCCCAACCAACCTCAGCTAGTCACACGTATGCCGCCAATACGTACAACTGAACTCTGCCACCCCTTGCAACTGCAGGTGAAATTCTGGCAAATGACATGCATAACACTGGAATGGCCAAGTCTAACCAAATATCTCACTTTTATTTTGCCACAATCTTCTGATGACCCTAAGTCCTCCAGAGTTTATTTGTTTATTTGTTTTCTATTAAAAAGATTCCCTTCTTTACCTAGAATAATGAAGTTAAGCAACATATTCACCCTGGTGTCAACCGACGCACGAAAAAGGAAGCACACTGTTGCCACCGCACACGCTGAAGACAGCCTGCCAACATGCCAGTCAGAGAACCTCCAATGGCTTAACGAGAAAAATGGAAGAAACAAAAACAAAAGGAAAAAAAAAAAAAAACAGAGGTAAATCAATGTATCAGTGAAAGTGTTTCAGTGAACACTGATTTGCATCATGATGAGTACCACAAAGATGATCCTAGCATGAGAAGGAGGTAGAAGAACCCATCCAAGGAAACCAGCTCTGTTCCAAGCACATTACTCCTCTCTCTCTTAATCTTTGCAATAACCCTTGTTATTATCTCATTTTACAGTTGAGAAACCTGAGCCACAGAGTTTTAAGTAACTTTACCAAGGAAAGTAGTAAAGGTAGGATTCAAACCCCAGGTCTGCCTCCAGACCATCTTGACTATCTCTCTCCAGGGAGAAAGGCATTCATGTTTTTCACACCCTAAACTAGAATTTTTAGGGGAAGTTTTAGCTAAATAAGTTGACATCTTTTAAGATCTTTAAAATCCCCAAATCTAAATACATTCCTTAGAATCACTTTTAATTTCAATAAAAATATCCCTTATTTTTAAACCAATACAGTGAATTAGAATGAACTTAATTAGAATTAACTAGAATTAATAAAATAGTTCAGAAAGGGCTAGTTTAATAGAAGTAAACTTCTGGAAATCCAATTAGTATTTCAAAAGGTGGTAACAATTCACTATGATGCCCACTAGCTTAGGTGAATATCAAGATATAATACAATGTAATATACTGAGGATGATATGCTCACGTGATTTGATTTATACAGAGAAAAAAGAAATTATTTTCAGCTAGTCACTTTGGCACATAGAACCATTAAACTGAGCTATTTTGATTAATATTCTGATTTCAAGGAAACACAGAATGGTTTTCAAAAATCATTTGTCTGCCACTGACAGATATGAAGTAAATAAAATAAAGTTTTCAAATTGACACCAAGAAAGAGTTGCCACCATTTCTACTTCCTGTTAGTATTCCTGAAAGGAATTCTCGATTTGGGTCTCGTATTTTTGACAAATTTCTTATAAAATCTGCTGCAGGGTACATCTGAAGCGCTAGGCTTCCAGAATTAAAAGGCAGTGATGGCTTTGGGAAGCATAAAACCAGTAGCCCTTAACCTTTTTAGGATCACAGAGATCTTAGGCCCTCTTTAAAGGAAGGAAAAAAAAGTACAGACAGTATAATGCTGCTAGTGTTCTTTGCAAGCCATCTGGCTGTATGTATCAAAATCCTTAACAGTATTCATTCCTCCTGACTGCAAAACTTCAGACCTGGGAATATATTCTAGGGAGATAATTTTAATTACAGAAAAGACATTACGTGTAAATGTTCACTGTAGCATATACCAGCAAATTTAGTAGAAACAAACAGAATATACTATAATGAGAGAACGGTCAAGAAAATTATGCTACTTAGCATAACTGAATAGTATATAACTATAAAATGTTTAAGAAAAATAATTCTTGTGCAAAATCTTTACAATATGATGTTAGTTTTTAAAAAGTAGAATATACACATTGAATATAAATACTGTCTACTGACCTCAAATGTGCAAAAAATAAATAAAGGCACAGACATGACTAGAAGAAAAGAAAGTTAACAGTAGCTGTCTCTGGTGGTAAGCTTTAAGTGATAGTTTTTTCATCTTTTGATTTTCTTTATTTCTTATATCGAGCACGTTTGTATACATTTTTTAAAAATTGTTAAGTTTCCTATTAAATTCGTTTTAAAAAGCATTTATTCAGAAAAAAATTGACCTGTTAGAAAACAGTTTAGATAATAACTAGAGATGTTTTCCCCCCATAGGAAGTTCTTTATCACAGCAAGCTATAAAATTTGTTGATTGCAAAAGAAGTCATTTTACATAATTTAAAGATCAAGCAGAAAACACATGGCTAATACAGTTGACAGAAGGCTCAGGGAAACATTACTTATGACCACAAAAGGATTAGGCTGAAAGTTCACACACAGGGCACAGCTAGGAATATTTTTCATTTGAGAATACAACCAAACTGTAAGTCACATTAAAAATTCAATAGCAAAAAATCCAGCTTAATTTTTTTTAAAAGCATAAAATACAGAGAATGCAGTTAAGTCAATTATTAAATATTTAATCAAGTATCAACCACTTAAAAGCAAAGAGAACTTTGTGCTATGATATCTTCTAAAATGGGACATTCAGAGAAGCCCAAGTCCTGCTCAGAACAGTACTTTCTGTGAAGATGCAAACATCTTTTTAGAAAAGAAAGCGAGTGCTTTCCATTACACTTTGCTCTTTACCAGATCTCTCCTACTTCCCTGCTCCCAGGTTCAATCTTCCTCAAGATTCTTCTTTAAATGGAGTTAAACTTAAAATTTATAAAAATTAAAAATTAAGAAGTGAAGTTAATAGTCTTTATCTTAATTTCTCTCCAAAGTGATAGGCACAGATAGTAAATGAGGAAAAAAGCAATAAAAAGGAGTGGTTGGATTCTAGCATTAATTTTTAGGTTATGGAATCTTAACAGATTGGCCTTCAACCACATGTTAAAGCATATCTGACACACGCATCATTTTAAAGCATTTCAATTCTAGTTGCGAAAAAATTGTTAAGCAAAGAAAGTTATGTTGCCGGATAGTGAATTTCAATATGCTCAGGAATGATTTATTTTTTAAAAACTATAGAACAAACATATTTAAATATTTTGAGATCCTCAAATAAAAGTAAAGACCTCATATACTCTAAAAGCAAGAAGATAACAAATAACACATTTACAGCATACATCCTGACCTAGTTGAAATGAAAAAAAAACAAAAAACCAGGCACTTCTTAGCTGAGAGCACATAATTCCTCCCACAGGGGACAGGGGGACTGGCAGGAGGCGTGCGGGCAGCAGCGTCACTGCCCGGCCCTGCCCAGCCCTGCCCGGCCCTGCGTCCACTGGTCCAGGAGCAGGTGGCAGTGGCTCCCCCTGCACCAGGGGGTGACAGAGCATGCCATGTCCACATTGGGGACAGATCTCTGGGACAGGAGGGGGCAGGCTGCGAAAGCGAGCAACTTTCGTCCCAGGAGGAAGGACTGGTGCCGAGTGTCCAAGAGGGAGCATTCCACTAAGCAAGGCTTGGAAGTCAGAGGGCCCCAGCGTGGGTCAGTGTGAGGACGTTCTTGCACTGACCTCTTTGAGAACCTTCTTAAACGGGGCTATAAAGACAGGCAGGGTAAGAGTCTGAGGGCTGGATGAGGATGCTAAACAATCTGATGTTTAAAAAAGAAAACAGTGGTCAGGCCGTGGGTGGCTCACGCCTGTAATCCCACCACGCTGGGAGGCCGAGGCGGGTGGATCGCTCAAGGTCAGGAGTTCGAAACCAGCCTGAGCAAGAGCGAGACCCCGTCTCTACTATAAATAGAAAGAAATTAATTGGCCAACTAATATACATAGAAAAAATTAGCCGGGCGTGGTAGCCCATGCCTGTAGTCCCAGCTACTCGGGAGGCTGAGGTAGGAGGATCGCTTGAGCCCAGGAGCGTGAGGTTGCTGTGAGCTAGGCCATGGCACTCTAGCCCAGGCAACAGAGTAAGACTCTGTCTCAAAAAAAACCCAAAAACTAAAACAGCAAAAATTATCTCAATGGAAAACATTTTGGCTCAGCCAATATCATGCAAGGCGAGGTGTTAAAAGCTGATAAACTGGGTTGAAAGAAAGACTTCAGGTTTATGGTGAATGACTTAAGGGCAAACTTCTTTGAACATAACACTCCTCACCAGGAAACATGAAAAGGACAGACAATAGGGGAAAAAAAAAAAAAACAAGACTTTGTCAGGAACTATCTGTTTTGGAGAAACTACAGCACAGTTACCAGAGACGTGGTGGGCACTGTGATGACCACCCCAGCATCCTGGTCAAGATGAAAGGCCTCCCCCACTCCCCGCCTCTCCGCGGCTGCAGAGGATGCCGACCCCGGCCGGGGCCAACCCTCCTTGCAGGGGCAGCCTGCACACGACCCACCAGAGGCGAAAAGACCCGGCCCTCCTGCCCACACCGGAGCCGAGAAGGACCATCCTAGCTCAGAGCGCGCAGGGGGGCTGGCTGTGGTCTAGGCAGAGAGCACCACAGCTCTGCCTCCCCACGCCCCCTCTCTTCTAAAGTGGTTCGTCCCTCCCCAGGCCACTCCAGCAGAATCTGGGAAACCCAAATCCTCACCTCAGGGGTCTGCTGCCTGCATCACCCAACCCGTGACAGAAGATAACATGGGTTTTCCTTGAAAAGTAGCTCCATAAGCAGAGAGTACATATATTTAAGTCAGCTTCCTCATTTACAAAATTGGAGTATTAATATGTGAGCACACTTGAGGTTCCCTGCAAGGATGAAATGAGGTAATATATGAAACACGTTGGTGCCTAGCAACACTAAATATGCAATAAATGTTAGGCCGTTATTAAATAAATCCTAAAATGTTTTCCAGAACAAGATTACTATTTAAAATCCTCTGAAAAACTATAAAGAAGACGCTGGGGACAACGGGATTCAGAACATATAAAAAGTTACCGTTCATGGCCATAGCTAAGTTCCCTCTGCCACCTCCTTGCAAATTCCTGATACATCTTTTGGTTTCCCAGTCAATCCTTTTCCCATTTCCTCACACCTTTCTCCCCATGCCAGTTTATTCAACAATTACAACAAAATTATAAAAACGTCTTAGAAGGAAAAAAAGAGGGAGGGAGGGTAGAGGGAGATGACACAAAGCAAAACAAATCTCACATATCCCAGCAGGCCTGAGACTGACGAGGGCAAGAGACCATTAATTTGTCAGTGTAAAAATATAAACCTACATACAAGCTGACACAATTCTCTCCCCAAGATTATGATTGAGAAGATCTGGGGTGAACGGGCACAAATATCTGTATTTTTAAAAAAATCCCCAGGTGCAAAAAGAACTATAAAGAAATCTTAAACCTCACTTGGAATTTTACTATGATTTTAAATTGCATACATATGTATATGTGAATCAAACATGTTAATAAGAACCAAGCTATTCGACGAGATACAAATAAGAGTTTAAAATTAACATTGAATTTAAATTAGAAATATCAATATGAACTCATAATTAAAAGTAAACATATCTGCTTGCCTTGTACACTAGAACCAATGGCACGGTGCAACAGGCATACCCCACACTTAGTCTTGATTTCTAAATGCCACTCCCTGATAAAAGGAATGGGGGCTCCTGGAAGAAAAGGCTGATTTTAGGTCTGAGGAAGAAAATTAGAAGGTGAGCAAACTTAGTTGTATCAGAAAGAAAAGTATTAATAACACGAAAAAAAAAAGGGGAGAAATTTGACTTGGTGAGATCTACTTGCAACATGGTAACTAAAGGAGAAGAATTAGGCATGAACCCTAACTTTTGAGAAGGAACTGTAGTTCATCAACAGTGGATGAGGAAATGATGAAGAATACCAGCTAACCAACACAGATAGAACAACAGAGTCTGATGGAATAACAGATTCTGGCAGCCACCAAAGGATGTTGAAACCTTCAAGTGGAATGTTGGGGAACAGGATATTCACATGGTACCAAAGCATCACCCAGACACATGTGTTTTTCACAAAAAAGAGATCTCGTAGTTACCACCATAAAGAAGTGATTAAACAGCATCACTAATAATGAGACAATCTGACATCATCTGCCACTTGATGTAATGCAATATGAAGTACACATATCAATGAAGAAATATCTTTATCTAAACTCAAATGAAGCCAGGACTTACATAGTTAAGTCTACGTATATATACAGAGAGGAAGAGGAAGGGAAAGTAAGAAAGCAAATTTGTCAAAATACTAACAATTGTTGAATCTACGAGGTACTTACATGCTGAATCCAGACTTTCAACTTTTTATAAATAAACTTTTCATTATAAAAAAAAAGCTTAAGGAAAATAACATTTCAAAAGTTCTATAAGTGATTTTAATAATTTAGCTTGACACATTTTAGACTGGGAGGGGTCTCATATATGAGACAAGAGTTTGGTTTATTCCAAAAGTGAAGTAAAGCAATTCTTAAAGAAAACATACGCAACAGAATGCACTGTGCAGTTCTAATTCAATAATAATGTTTTTATTACTTAACAGAGTTCCTTTACCCTTACAGCACTGTTTTATGTGAGAGCTAGTATGATCCGCTTCTCTAAAAGTGAAATACTAATATGACTCGAGTTTAGAAATCTTGCTTTTCTAATTAAAAACTCTACTACTTAGCTTGTTGAACACTTAATATGGGGTAGAACAAGGCAGGCTATGGCATAAAAAAGGGGTGGGGAAGTCTGCTGCATTTAAGACTAGATGAATGGAGTCCTACGCAGAATGCAGAGACTGCGTGGCTGACTTTGTGATGCTTGGAGTAAGGATGTAAACTCTCACACCCACTCATTAGGCAGCTTCTGAAGGGCTCATCTTTGTCGAAACAAATCCTCAGTCTTAGGAAGCCCCACCTAAGTACAAGTGGCTCCTGGAATTGATGTAGAGGCTAAGATGGGTTGGGGGCTGGTTTGTTTTTAAGGAAGAGCCCCACCGTGAAGAAAAATTATACTACTGTTGCCAAAAAACAGTCTGGAGGTGGAAACTAGCAGTCTGATGCTTTCGCCTTAGCAGCAGTTTTTATCTAGAACACCGATGGAGGTCGATGTTAGAAGGGGTCTGAATCCCAGCTCTAGAGCAGGAGTCACGAGTCCTAGCGACCAGCCAGTGTCTTCCATTGGTCAGCTACATCATCTCAGGTAAACAGCAGTTAGCTCACGGGTAAAACAGGGACAGTAACTTCCACCCTTACAGAGCTGTCCAGAGGATCAAATGGGTTCACGTGTGGGGCAGCGCTTTACGTGCAGGTGCTGTCTACACACAACAGATTAGGGAGGGGCAGGTGCGGTTTAAAATTTCTAAAGAAGTGTTTGGAATGTATAAATCTTCATTGTTTCGAACCAATACCAAACCAATACCAAACCTAAGTATGGGGTGTATATTATTAAAATAATGTTGAGATCTTCTCTGTGAAACCAATGCTGCATTCTTGCAAAAGTTTACTGCGGGTCTGCTCAGCCTGTGCTGGAACTGCAGAGCAGCACAGCTCCGTGGGAACTGCTGTGGCTCCTTGCAGAGGTAGGTACAGAGAGTTAAAAGTCAGCACTGAGAAGCTTTAAAGCGTTTGATAGCTTAATTTTATGTCTTCTGAATATAATTGGGGCCTGTATTATGCATGCTTTTAAAATTTTCATTTTTCTATTAATTCACTTTTATTTTATTGTACTGGATGGTGGCTGGATGGAAATTAAAAACCAAACAAGAAACCACACGTGCTCCTTCACCACTAATAGTTTGAGAACTCTACTACAGAGCGTGGAGTAATGAAAACAAAGTTTCTGGCCCCTTGTATGAGTCATGCTAAAATTTAAGTCTACATCTCATTAGATCGACCTCTCTGAGCAATAGTAATTAAAGAGTGAGTAGGGTTGAATAAACCTGGATGACACACCCCTTTGAGGTAACTGTAAATAATTTGAATCTCTGCCTATAAAGTCTGGATGTGACAATAAAACTTACCAAATGTTTGAGTCAGAGCTGTATTTTAGAACTGTGATATTGCCTTTTAACTTTTTCAAAGTTAAAATAGTTAATTTAGTAACTATTTAACAGTTAATACTATTGAAATATTAAAGTTCTTGATAAATCAATTGCTAAGTTAACTTACAATGTTCCAAGTCTGACTCTGGAAACCGAAAGTATGGAATGCAGTTTCATTCTTTCTATTGGTAGTTCCTTAACTTCAATTGGTCCCTTTAAAAAGAAAAAAATCCCTTGTATTTTATTTCATATATTAATTAGCTTCTCATCAAAGAATTCTATCTCTGTGCTAATATGATCATTAGCTCTACTCTAATTTTAAAAAATCATCTCAGTATTGATTGCTTTTTTATTTTATTCATGTTGACTTTTATTTCTTGGCTAGAAAACAACTCCATAAAGGAAGAGACTATTCCTATCTTTTTTCTGTTATATCCCTACCACCTAGCAGATCTCCTGGAAGACAGAATATTTATGAAAAGAAATAAAAAACAGAACAACTAAAATGACCAGCATTTGGTAGCTTGAGGTGAGGGGCCACGACTCATTTGTCTTTGTATACCAAGCACCCAGCACAGTGCAGATGGGGGTGCTACCAACAGTAGGGTGTCAATAAATGCTTGTTGAATAAAATCACCAAGGGATAAATGAATGGGGAGCACCGGGCAACTGCCAAAATTTAAAAGAATAGCATATGCTTACCACTCTCTATTTAAGATATTTTCATATTTACTCTACAACTAACTCTAAGCAGAAATTTTTACTGTTATTATTTGTACTAGATACTATCAATCCTCCTACAATCCATGCAATGTGAATAGTAATGCTCAAACTAAAAAGAAACAGGGAATCTAAGTGGCCGAGAAACCTGCTTGAGTTGCTCTTTTTAGAGTACATGTGTAGCGTTTCCTTCAAACAACCCCCATTCACACACACACACACACACACACTCTCTCTCTCTCTCTCTCTCTCTCTCTCTCTTCTCAGTGCCCACTGCTGGATGTTGTTTCTAAAGCAAACAAAACAAAATATTGAGGGGAGAATTTTAGGTAAGTATGACGCTATCATGTTCTACATAATAAAATAATCCTTTCTACTTTTAGAGCTTTTTAGTTTTTCAGAAAACCTCATGTTTATTCAATTAGAGTAGTAGTTATAATAAAACTACTACCCAACCCCCAAATTCCAACAATGTCTTCTAATCCTGGGGACACTGAATAAGATTCATTTTTCTTTTCATATAAGAAAGCATATTTCATTCACAAATGAAATGACTTCTAATCTACAGAAAATGTCTATGCTAAGATTTGCAGATAAACCAGAGTCTCTAATCTATCTTTATTATCATTTAAGCTTTTAAAGAAACTCTGCCAAGCCCAATAGCTAGCACGAGGTACTAAAATTTAATCTGTCTCACTGCTCTGTCTCCAGAAGCCAGGAGGAAATTTAACGAAGTGATTCAGTCAGAAAAACTAAAGTTGTTATGAAATTTAATCAGAGAATTCTCTGGAGCCTGATGGTTTTATGATTGTATTTTATAAACAACTGTCAGCACCCTTAGCATTTTTTTCCTTTTAGAGGGAGTATCTCATGATAGGCACAATCTTCCATAAGCAAGATTGCAAGTTTATCAACCCACTACTCAATAACCGGCAGAGGCAGGTGCAAAATATCTGTGTGTCACCATGTCTGCACAGAAGTTTGTATCAGTGGTTCAAACAATATTAAAAGAGGGAAGAGTGAACACACTGAAATATCTCAGATAGAAACCACATACAGATATCATTATTAGTTCCCTTTAAAGCCAGTTTCAAAACACCTGACAAAAAGCACTGTGTGTTTTAAACGGTCCAGTTGTCAGGCTGCTCCGTGAAGCGAGTCCTGAGCCCTCTGAGGCTCCACACCCCGGACTGCTCGGGTCAGGTCAGTATTATTAGGGTCACCGGGGGCCCTCCCCCAGATGGCAGCTGTGGTCCCCAGTCCCCGAGGACCTGGACGTTATCAGAAAGAGAAAAGCGGGTGTGTGAGGGGTTATTCAGAACACTCCGGACAGTTGGGTTTGTTCCTCCAACTCACTGTCCACGTGCACCCTGCGTGTTCCCAGCGGCCTCGGCCCTAGAGATACCAGAGGTGAAAAGTCACGGCTCCTGCCTTCCGGGCGCTTAGACTCTGGCGGGGGAGAAGGAGGGCAGGTAACTGCGACGGGGTTACAGAAGCGTCCACGCGTCCAGGCCACAACTTGGCTACACCGCCTGGCGGGCCTGTGGCCAGCACGGAGGCGGCAGTCGGTGTGTTCCTGAAGCACAGCCGCGGGCCGGACGCCAGGGTGTGCTGGTACCACCTGCGGTATTTGAGAGGTGTCAAGTAACACTTTGAAAAATGCTGTCCAACTACTGGGGCTGGGAGGGATACGACTGAAAAAGGAAATCCGTTAAGTGTTAAGTTTGGGAGCGAAAGGCAGGCAAGGGCGACAGGTCACTGCCTGGTCCCGTCGAGGCATCCTACATCTACATCCTGCTGCCAAGCCCGGGAGTCCGACTCCCCGCCAGGCTTGGGAACCTGCACCCGGCCTGGAGGTTGCAGCGTCTGTCTCTAGGAGAACTCACGCAGAACGCGCAGGGACCCCGCACCTCGCTTTTCCTCAGGGCTCACCTGGGTCTGTCTGCCAGTTCCTTTTCTGTATAAAGATGTCCTAAAGTCTGGCGTTTCCTTAGGCTCTCTCAGTCCCCTGCGACTTGATTTAATCGCACTGAGGTCATGCTCTTTCTTTTGAAGCACACTTAGCGTCCCAAGGGGCAGGCTGGTTGGAGCTACCGGGACCTGACAGAGCGACCTGCGCCGAACCACAAGTTAACGACTTCTCGAAATAGAGCTTCTCAGGCTATCAAAATCCAAAGGCTGAGACACTTAACGCAAGGCGGGCTCAAGAGTTTTTAAAGAGCTCTGTATTTATTCTGTCTTTGAAACTATAACTATATAGTTTGAAGCTGCGGTCCCCGACCCCTGGGCCGCGGCTGGTGCCGGTCCGTGGCCGGCAGGAGCCAGGCTGCACAGCAGCAGGGGAGCAGAGGGGAGCAGGAGGAGCTGCATCTGTGCTTCCGGCCGCTCCCCGTAGCTGGCATCCCGGCCTGAGCTCGGCCTCCCGTCAGGGCAGCGGTGGCCTTAGATTCCGCACTGTGGTGAGTGGTGTGATTATTTCATTACACGTTACGACGTAATGATAACAGAAATAAAGTGCACAATAAATGTGATGTGCTCGAATCATCCCGAAACCATCTTCTCCCCCCACCCCTGCCCCGCTGCGGGTCTGCAGGAAAGATTGTCTTCCATGAAACCGGTCCCTGGTTCCAAAAAGTTTGGGGACCGCTGCTGGTAAAGGACACAACACTTGAACTTCTACTAAGACGTCACAGGATACACTATAGTCATCACATGTCCAGTCATGTCTTGCCAATTAAAAAAAAAAAAATTGGGTCACGTGTTATTTCCAGAGGCGGCATCCCGATCTTTTTACAAACCACAGATTGTCTGATGTTTACTAAATTTGCCTGGAGCCACAGAAAAGCCCCTATATTCCCTTTACAAAGTGAAATGTTTCTTAGTAGAGCGCAGCAGTCAACATTTTAGAAACGCATGGTTGGTGAATCTATTTAAGCTTATCTGTAAGGCCTCAGTCTAAAATCGAAGGTGGTATAAAAAATTATGAGGAATCCTTTTTAGTAATAATAGGAAAAGGTGTTCATCTAATTCACGCAAGGAGAAAAATGGGACTTTTAAAATTGAATTGGTAAAAAACATAATTGCCATCAAACAAATGGAACTGATGAACTGTATGCCTGTCAGTAACTGAATATTTATCTTGTATATATATTTCTACAATTGAACAACTGTGTTTTGTAATTTAATCTTTAATTTCATAAGACTAAATTTTATTAAAAGTATTTGGTTGGCAGACCTTCAAAAATTACTGAGAAATAATCACTGTAGAGTTATCAAATTATAGTTTTTAGACTATGTACAGACTCCTTTATTTGTTCCTCCTTTACTTTATGGATACCACTGTTTGCAAGTACAATGCATAATAAAAATATCAATCCAGGACTCTTTTAAGACAGTATATGATTATTCACATTTGTCCATCACAGCTCACTTATTGTTTAAGTAGTAAAGACTACCATCTCTGCCTGACTGGTTCTACAAACTTTGGCATAGAAATAACAACTGGTTTTTTCGTGCCAGCTTCCAAACTCCTAAACTCTCTTGAATGGCACCTACTTAAGCCTAATAATAACCTCCCAAATGAAATAGCTTCTAATCAACTCCCAAGTTTATAGGGAACAGTTCCTCACTCGGGTAACCTGAATAGTACACCGAGTTGAGGATCAGGTGCACCAGTTTTAATTCTACAAAAGAATCATTGTCAGCTGGGCACAATGGCTCCCACCACCGTGATCCTATCACTCTGGGAGGCCGAGGCGGGAGGCCTGCTTGAGCTCAGGAGTTGGAGACCAGCCTGAGCAAGAGCTAGACCCTGTCTCTCTTTAAAATATTAACAGAAAAATTAGCTGGGTGTTGTGGTGAGCACCTGTAGTCCCAACTACTCGTGAGACTGAGGCAAGAGGATCACTTGAGCCCAGGAGTCTGAGGCTGCTGTGAGCTACAGTGATGCCACTGCACTCTACCCAGAATGACTGTCTCAAAAAAAGAAAAAAAAAAAAAATCATTGTCCCACATAAGAAAAAAACCACTAGCTAGGAGGAGACTATAAAAAGAGAATTCACATTTTTTTGTTGTTTAATGATTCTGAACACTAAGAATACATCATAGCACTCCAAATAAGGGATTTTCTATTATCTGGTCAACTTAAAATCGCTAATAAAATATACACATTTTTCTCAGATATTTAATACATTAGAAGTCAATCAACAGTAACCTGTACTTCCCGTGCATTGTATATACAATTATATATACTTGCCCAAAGTGGATTTTTTTAAGAAGTGAACATGTTAAAAGAGAAAGACAGTATTATATTCCCAAGTTTTAGTATTTTCCAAAAAAGGTATTTTTTAAAATTTGGCTCTTGCATTTAGCCCTAAGACACTTATTTTTAAAGAAATGATCCTTCTCTATTTAACGCCCTGTGGCCGATAACCAGAAGGAAATACACAGCAAGTCTGAGGCACTGAAGTTCTGCTGCTGTCGTCCTTGTTCCACTGTACTGATAAGTCCAACAGGTATGTCAAAATATTCTAATCACTTGGTTACAGGAAATCACCACACCTTAATATGCCATTACATTCCAACAAAAGAAAGTCATCACAGCTGATGGAAAAAGAAAAGTTGGCAAAGTGATCGAGTCAGTGGGGAACAGGCACTGGGAGGTAATTGTGTGAGTGGCGTTAACCCCTGATCTGTGCAGATCCCAGTCTGAATTTTCAGTTTGAAGAAATACTCTAGGTGATCCACACTGAAGCCTCTTTAAGTGGGAGCCGCACAACCATCCTGATTACTGCTCAATGCTGTTTAAGCAGTTTGGACCTTTAACATTCTTTTTCAGAGCCTAGTAGTCCTTTGTAGGACGCTATGGATACCATTCGGTTTATTTAACAGGCCTTGTTAGTGACTTGTGACTTAACTGAGTTTTAATAAACATGGATACAGATTAATGAAACGTGAAAATATGTATTTGTTAAATTCACTTCCCATGAACAAAACTGGGTAATCTTATAAGTTTAGTCACTCCATAGAAAGTCAGTGTTAAAAAAACAAACATTTTTCTCTGTATCTTCAACTCATCTAAAATAATCCTCAAACTACCTTTGGATGACCTTTCGGAGATTTGTTATCTTTTGGCGTAGCACGTGTGCTGCCCTTGTCAGCTCTACGAGAAAGGGAAGAAAGCCACTGTGACTCACCCTATGAGGAATTCCTATAAAATCTCAGCGTGCTCAACCACACTGCCTGCTGACGTCTGGCAGTCCTGTCAGTGAAGACATGAAATTTCACCCTGAAAACTCCAGAGTTGACCCTTTGAAAATGGATAGGCTGAAGATGTCTGGAGACACATTAAAGTAATTACACCAGCCTGAACAAGAGCGAGACCCTGTCTCTACTAAAAAAATAGAAACAAATTAGCTGGACAACTAAAAATATAATAGAAATTATAGAAATAATTTATAGAATAGAAAAAATTAGCCGGGCATGGTGGCACATGCCTGTAGTCCCGGCTACTTGGGAGGCTGAGGCAGGAGGATCGCTTGAGCCCAGGGGTTTGAGGTTGCTGTGAGCTAGGCTGACGCCACAATACTCTAGCCCGGGCAACAGAGTGAGACTCTGTCTCAAAAAAAAAAAAAAAAAGTAATTACAATACCCTTCGATTGCTATTTTGATACAGATTTTTAATCGCAGTTTCAAAAAAGGATTAGTCTGTAAGATGGGTCTAAAGGGTATCAAGAGAATGGAAGTGCATATGAAATCTACACAGTCACGCCCATCACAGTAAGTCCTCAGTTAACAAGATTTAGGCAACGTGTCGTGTGTGTGTGTGCACGCGCGTGTGCACACACAAGCACACGTGAGCTGGTAGAGTATTTTACATTTAATTCCTGACAATCTAAAAATTACTCTGAAAATCCCTCTCGTTGCCAACCCTTGTCATTAAAAAATCTGCGTACAACAGTCGTCTACTTTCTGATCCTGTGTGTTAGGGATGGAAGAGTGGTACAGCAGAGAGGACAGCAGAGTTGCCTGTAGAGGACTCGGGTCTGTGCCGTCACCATCCGTGGGAAAGCCGTTGATCACACTGGACGTGTTCAGTCACATGTAAAATGAACCGCACTATCTCAGTGTTTTCTGTTTTTTTTTTTTTTTGGTGGGGGGCACTATTTTTTTTTTTTAATTTCAGAATATTACAGGGGTACAAATGTTTTGGTTGCGTGGGTTGCTTTCGTACTGCTTGAGTCAAAGTTGTAAGTGTGCCCATCACCCAGTGTACACTGTACCCATCAGGGAAGATTTCACCAATGTAGTCATCAAAATTACATGTTTCTTTTGTTTGTTTCACAAACTGACAGGAAATCAACATGTTCCTTTCTCAAAACACACATGTCCAGGCTGACATGCAGAGATTTTTACAATAGATCCAGTGGAGGTATAGACAAGAATGCATAGTTAGAAAAGGCTTCCAGACGATTCTAGACAGGTAACTCTAGTTAAGATTCCTGGATATGGTTATTATCAATATAAAGACACTATAATCCAGAAGTTGTAAGTAAAGTGATCTCACATGTAGCTACTGAGCACTTGCAACGTGGCTAGTCCAAACTGAGATGTGCTGTAAGTGTGAAATGCACATCAGATTTCAAATGAAAAAAAGGATGTAAAGTATCTCAATATGTTTTTGTATCAACTTACACTGATATATTATTTTGGATAATTGGGTTACATAAATTTCACCTGAGTTTTTAAAACCATTTTTGATATGGCTACTAGAAAATCTGAAATTATATCTGTGACTTGCATTTATTTATCTACTGGATACCACTGACACAGAATTTCAATAAAGTATCTTCTAAGAAAAAATTTAACATTTTAATTTTTTGTTGCAGGATCAAAAAAGAAGGATGGAACTAATACAGCAAAGGTAAAAGGAAAAAGAAGCAGTAAAAGCAGTGTTCTGCTCTCCTTGGGATCTGATAGGGATTTGTGCAAAGGTGACCATTTTCTACTTTATCATCTAAGGATGTTTATAAAAGAGTCAGTGGAGGTGAGTTTCTGACAGCTGAAATTCTATCCACCTCAGACAGACTCCATGCCCACAGAGACTACTCCAAAGCACAGGTTTCCTGGCACCCTTCCTGCCAGGAGACAAGCACTGACTCCTCTGGCTGGAACCCGCAGTGTTTGTGCTGCAATGTTTCTATGTAAGCATAATTAAATACATTATTTCCTGAATTGCTCAGGTGTCAGGTTCAGGGCACCTGAGGTCAGGAACTCTCGAGGTGCTGACACCCAGGGAGCTGGGAAGGCCGAGGCCAGGATGGCAGATAGGGTGGGAAAGGAGGAGCCTGAGGAAATGGCCTGAGGACCATCCACACATTCCTGAGGGCGGCTGCCATAGAGGCTGATCAGGTTGCCAGAGATAAGGAGATCCGGCTGGGTAAGGAGATCTTGGCAGGTGCCAGGTAGTGGCAGCACACCTGCAGTGTCGAAATCTGGCGAGGTGAGCACCTTCCTCTTGGCTCCAAGTAACTTCACACAAATGTCAGTGAAAGTGTATGCTCACAGAGCAGAGAGCACTGGAGTTACCAGCACGTACTGATTTTCCAGCCCTACCTAGACCTGAGAGCCAGTGAGAACAAAACCCAAGTGGAACACGAAACTAGGAGAACACAGAAGTTTTACTCCTACCACCTCGCTGGGAAGAAATATTCAAGAGATAAGGGACAGGCTGCCGCAGGCAGCCTTATGCAAACATGTGTACCACAGCAAGCTTTTCTTCTTGTAGCAGGGAAGAGAGAACACAACATGAGCTAGAATATTCTTAAAAAGAACGACGGCAATTGAGGGAGAAGGTGAAGACCTGCCCTCCAGATATTAAAATAAACTCTGAAATCGCAATAATTAAAAGTTTGGCACCAGTGCAGAGACAGATTAATGAAGAAAAGTTCAGAAACAGATACAAACATGTAAGAATTTAGTATTTCGTAAAAAGGTGGCACTTGAAAACTTTGTATTATTTAATCAAAGATACCAGGGCAACTGGCTAACTGTTTGAACAAAAGATCTATTCTGCCCACCAAAATAACTTCTGGAAACTAATAAAGATTTAAAAGAAAGAATTCATAGAAGCATTAGAAATACATAATCTTAAACTGGAGAAGGACTTTCTAAACATGGCATCAAAGGTAAAACCAAAAGGAATCACTTGTAGGTTGGATTACATAAAATTTTTTAAAATTCTATACATCCAAAGCCACCACAAGGATCAGCTCAAGATGACAGGTAGGCACGTTTGCCTTTCATCTTTTGAGAACTAAAAGGACAGCGGTACAAGGAGGAAACCCTGCAGTGAAGGGAAACAGTAGAAAGATGGGAAGCAAAGCCAGGTGGGGGATGGATGGGCTAAGAGAGCTGCAATGGAGCCGGAAGCCCGTCCTGTGTAGACTGTCACAGAGGAGGGAGAAGCTTCTGGAAATGCTCTGGGCTCAGAGTCTGCAGGGTGGAGGTGACAGAAAGGGTAAAGGTACTAATATTCTCACTTCATAAAGAAGGGAGTCGGGAAACCCTGTTAAATGACAATGAAATTTAACAATGAGATTTAGGTGTATTTCAAGTCATAAAGGTAAACAAGAGAAGAATTTTTTAAAATCTCAAATATTGATAGGATGAGAGATGAATGGGAAAGAGGTCAAATATGCATCTTTTCTGTCAAAGAGTACACAGAAATTTTCTATTGTTAAATCAAAAATAGGAAGAACTTCATGTTTTCTAATGCTAAGTAGAAAATAGACAGCATACATAATTTTTCATTTTTAACAATTATATCTTCTGTAACCTTGAATAATGTTTTAATTTAAAATATTACAAATAAAATAAAAATGCAAACAGCTAGGGGGAATATTTCTAATATTTATTATACCAAATTTGTTATTTTTAAATCCCAGCCCCCCTAAAAAAAAACTCTTACAAATTAATAGGAAAAAATTAACACATCTATTTTAAAAAATAAAAAACAGGCAATTTTGTAAATTGCCTGATTTCTTTTTCTTCTTTTGTAGAGAAGAAATACTCAAATAGCCAATAAGTAAACAAAAACATGTTCAACTTCTCTAGCAATCTAAAACCACAAATGAAAATCAATGAGATTCCTTTCTTCACCTATAAAACTGACAAAATCTGCAATGATAATATCCAGTGTTGACAGGGTTTTCAGTCACTAGTAAGAGAGTAAACTTACATAACCTTTTTAGAAGGCAAATAATTTATTTTGCATACGCTTTGATCCAACAATTAAAATGCCGGAAATGTAGGAAAATCATGAGGCTCTGAATCAGAAGGAAGAGCAGCTAGTTACTTCACACATGCACATATATTACTTGAAAAACAAAGAAACCAGAAGAAAGGGGGAAAATACAGTATTTAAGAATGTGCACAAAGAATTAGCTACATCAAGTCTTATCACAAAACTGTTTACAACAGCAGAGAGGTAGAAAACAACTCACTAGGGGATTAGCCTAATAATTTTACTAAACAATAAAATATTTAATGATATGGAAGACAGTTTTAAGAGAAAAAGACTGCTAAGCTGTAGGTACAAACCGAGTCATTTTATTTTAAAAGTCTGTTTTCTTTATGTAAATATATGTACATAGTTGTGGGTAAATGTTGGAACAACACACACCAAAATTTAGCAAGTTACCTTTGGGTGGTAATTCTTATTTTATTTTATTTTTTTGTATTTTCTACAGAAATTTATTCTCGAATTAAGATTTTAAAAAGCTCATGAAGGGGCATTCTTGCTAGAGGGTAGCTACTAGCATTGCTGGTAGTGCACGCACGACAGCTGCAGCGAAAAGCCAGCAGTCCCCGCTGGAGATGTTCCGGACGCCCCCGCAGAGTCCGGTACTGCAAACGGTACGAACCAGCCGGCCGTGAGAAGGAACTGGGGGAGGGCAAACCACCACAGCCCGGACTCTAGCCAGCGTTCGAGGCTGCTGTAGAGTCCACTTACTGAATGGGAAACCCCAACCGCTATGACAGGAGCTGTCCATGCAGAGGCTGGCGTGGCCACCATGACAGAAAGCAAAGCGCCCTTTGTTGTCACAGAGGCCCTGGTGGCAACAACAGCAGTTCCTCGAGGCCTGGCGATGGCAGGCAGTGGCAGCCAGAGGCAGTGTCACACCCTGGCTGCAAGCACAGTCCACGGAATCCGAAACCATTCCAGTGGGAGGAAGACTCTCAGCTGGGCACCACGGACAATCTCCCCGGCACCCCTCTCCTACTCCTCCCCTGAGCGACAGAACTCCTGGGGACGGTGCGGACTCAGGGACAATTCAGCCTCATCCTTCACTGTTCTTCACTACTTCCCATTTCCTGGGACATAAGAATGAGAGGGAGAAAAATTCTTGAAACACCTAAAGCCTTGTTTTACAGTTCAGACCCACACAGTGGAAAGCAAGCAGCTTCTGAAGTCACGCAGACCAACGTTGCAGCCTTGGCTCTACTAACTAGTTCTGTGTCTTTGGCAAAGGGTTTAACTTTCCTGAACCTTAGTTCCTCCATCTGTAAATCTGGGACAATGGGACCGATGTCAGCAAGATAGCAGAACAGGGCTTTCCAGCACATTTCCTCCTGGAGAAACATCAATTTGAACGACTACTCACATAGGAGCACACCTTCCCGAGAGCTAAGGAAACCAAGTAAGAGATTAGGGTGCCTGGGTGTGGTGCAGAAAGAAGTACAGATGCACTGAAGAAGGCAGGAGGACAGTTTTACATCCCCTGCGTCACCCCTGCCCTGACCCCGGGCAGCACAGCATGGAGAGAGAGTCCCTCCACTGAAGGAAGGAGGAGGAGGTGAGCACTGGACTTTGCCTTGGCCCTGCCCAGGAACACCAGGCCTGCCCTAATAAAACCCAGTACAAGGCCCTAGTCATCAAGCCAGCACCCGCAGCCGCAGCCTCCGGGCTGTAGATACAGGATCCAGGCCCACCCAGAACCAGGCCAGCCTCTGCAGCCCCAGGTTCCAGGCTGTACCTGCAGACTAAGCCTTCAAGTCTGCTCCAGCATCAAGCGGGACCCTGCAGCCCCAGGGTCCAGGGCAGTCTGGCAGATTCGGTCTCTGGGCCCACCCTACCACCAGAGCAGCCCCAGCGGCCCCAGTAGCACTAGGCTTCAGGCCCACCCAAGTGCCAGTCTGGCCCTGCAGCCCTAGTCGTCAGGCCAACACCCAAACACCTGGCCAGGTGAATCCCTGTGGGTACAGGCTCTAGGCCCATCCAGCGCCAGGCAAGCCTCTATAGCCCCAGACTCCATGCCCACCCCAGGTTTCAGATCATCCCAAAGCCAGATTTACCTACACAGCCCCAGGGTTTGGACCAGCCAGACAAAAATGTCAGCACTTCTGGCCTTAAGCATGAGGCTGGCACCTGTGGGAACAGGCTCCAAGATTTCCCAGTGCCAGTCCAGTCCCTGCAGCCCTGTGCTCCAGCAGACCCAGGGTCCAGGTCCATCCCAGTAGACCCCACTGCCACGCTGGCCCCCATGTGCCGAGGCTCCAGGACCACCTCTGTAGACCCAAGAGTGAGCCCAGACCCTAGGCCAATATAGTGGACTTAGGAGATCGGCCCATCCTAGTACCTGGTCACCACTTGCAGACTCAAGCTCAAGGCCACTCAAGCACCAGGTTAGCCCCTGTGGTCCCAGGCTCCAGGCCTGCCCTTGCATATCCAATGAACAGGTTCGACACAGTGGATCCAGGCTCTGGGCACAACCCTATAAACCCAGGCACCAGGACCACCCATCTGCTGACCTAGGAACAGGCCAGCTTACCCAAGGACTCCACCAGCTAACCTGTCGGAGAATCACATCAGGTGGTCTGCTCAGAATCTCTGGATGGGCTGACTGGTAATGGCTTTCCCAGACAAAGCCAGTCTGCAAAGATTGGAATAAGTCCCTACTTCTTCAAATGTGCAGATATCAACATAAGGCAAAAAGAAACATGAAAAACCAAGGAGATATAACACCACCAAAAGAACACAATAACCTCCCAAGTGCTGACCCCTCAAAAATGGAGATATCTGAACTGTCTGACAAAGAATTCAAAATAATTTTTTAAGGAGTTTAGCAAACTTCAATAAAATACAGAGAAATAATTCAGTAAAATCAAGAAAACAATGACCAAAATGAGAAATTTAACAGAGAGAGTGAAATTTTAAAAATCAAATGGAAATTCTGAAGTTGAAAAACATAATGAAATGAAAAATACAATAGAAAGCATCGAAAACAGAATTGATCAAGTAGATTTAAGAATCTGTGACCTTGAAGACAGGTTATCAGTCAGAAGAGAAAAAATAAAGAAAAGAGATAAAGATAGCTTACGAGATTAATGGGACAGCATACAAAGAACAAAGAATTCAGTCTTAGGAATTCATGAAGGAGAAGAGGGAAATAAAGGAGGAGAAAGCCTATTTAAAAACAAAACAGAACACTTTCCAAATCTGGGGAAAGATATAAATATCCAGGTACAGGAAAGTCAAAGGTCTCCAATCATATTCAATCCAAACAAGACTACACAAAGACATGTTATAATCAAACTGTCAAAAGATAAAGAGAGGATCCTGAAAATAGCAAGAAGAAGCAAATAACATAAAGGAGATTTCCAGGAAGGCTAGCAGTGGACTCCTTGAGCAGAAATCTTACAAACCAAGAGAGTAATGATATATCTGAAGTGCTGAAAGAAAAAATAAATTGCCAATCAAGAATATTCTACCTGCTAAGTTATCCTTCAGAAATAGAAAGAAAAAGACTTTCTCAAACAAAAGTTGAGGGAATTCATCACTACCACATTTGCTTACAAGAAATACTTAAGGGAGTACTTCAAGCTGGAAGAAAAGGATGCTAATTGGTAATATGAAAACATAAGAAAGTATAAAACTCACTGGTAAAAGTAAGTACACAGTCAAATTCAGAATACTCTAATGCCGCAATGGTAGTGTGTAAATCACTTATATCTTTAGTATGAAGGTTAAAAGACAAAACTACAAAAATAATAGCTACAATGTAATTTAAGTGACAGAATATACGAAGATGTAAACTGTAAGATCAAAAACATGAAAATGTGGGAGCAAGTAGAATAAAAATGTAGTTTTTAAAAAATGCAATCAAAGTTAAGCTGTCATTAACTTAAAATAGCCCGTTATAACCATAAGATGTTTTATGTAAACCTCGTAACACAAAGCAAAACCGTATAGGAATCAAAGCATACTACAAGAGAAAATCACCTAATCACAAAGTAAGAGAGGGAGAAAGGAAAGAAAGATTTACAAAACAACTAAAAAATAATTAACAAAATGGCAGTAAGTCCTTATCCATTAATAATTAACTTGAATGTAAACAGATTAAATTCTCCATTCAAAAGATGTAGAGTGACTGAATGGATAAAAAAACAACAAAAAAATAAGGCACAGCTATATGCTTTCTACAACAGATTCACTTTACCTGTAGGGACACACATAGACTAAAAGTGAAGGGATGAAAAGATATTCCATGCAAATGGAAACACAAAAACGAATGAAAAGCCATACTTTGAAGTTAGCTATACTTATATCAGATAAAATAAGCTTTAAGTAAAATACTGTCAAATGAGACAAAGGAGGTCATTAGATAGAGACATAGGGGTTAATTCATCAAGAGAATATAACAATTGTAAATACACACGTACCCAACATCATAGCACCGAATACATAAAGCAAGTATCTATAGATCTGAAGGGAGAGATGGACTGAGATTTGGGACAATGATAGTACGCACTTCATTGGGGCTGCTGTGAAATAAAAACAAGGATACAGTCTGTGGTCGACAAAATGATAGCTTTTATTAGGAAGTTCCAGGATTAAGGGGTAGATTGTATGATCAAACAAATGCTATAAATGGCAAGGAACAGAAGAAATAATTTAGACCTGAGGTGAGCAGATAAGCCTTCCTGGAGGAGGGAGGACATGAGCTAGACTCTGACAGAGAGATAAGGACTGAAGAGGCAAAAAACCATGCAGAGAGGAATCAAAGGACAGGCAACAGCATGACCAAAGTTAGGCAGGCAGATCCCTCTCCCCGCCTTCTGGTGACTTCTCAGCTCCATGGCCACTGCAGACCTACACTAGCAAACCCCCTTCACAAACGCTCCTCCCTCGAGTGTCCTGCAAGCTTGGGTAGCAGTGGTTTCCACCTTCTCTAATGTCTAGCACAGAGCTGGGCTTACAGTGCTGTGTGCTTCTCTTCTGGAGAGTTCTCATTCACCCTGGATATCAGAGAGGACTTCGTTAGAATCATGCCATGTGCCAGATAGATACAGGGGATGAACCAGAAAAGGCACTTTAGATGCTGTTTGCTTTTTAGTTTTCAGAAATATAGGGCATTACCCTTTGGCAAAATTAAAAAAAAAAAATTCTATTATACAAGATCAATATTGCTACAAAATAGCAATAATAATCATAAGAAAAATAAATAAATGTTATGAACTTTCTAGACCAGCACACAGCTGCCTGAAGCAAAACCAGACTTCCCAATACACAATTCATAAAAATAGAGTCTGCTGTGTTTTCTTTTAATAAGAGTTTCCTCTCTTCAGGAGTATAAGACCCAGGCACCCACTTACAAAAAAGCCATCACTTTTTAAATCTACTAACAGATGTCAGGGTCCAAAAGTTCTCCACCTTCTTATTAAGGAAAGGCCACGACAAGGCACCCTAGTGGGGGCTGATGAAAAGATGTTTGCAGTGTTCCAGGCAACCTGGCTGAAACGTTACCTAGGCACTACAAGCTAATTAACATGGAAGGTTGTAGGATACAATCAGCAGTTGCTAGAAAAAAGGGTGCTTTTTCTAAGATTTCCTCTCTGCTATCGCCTGCTGGTCATCTTCTCTGAATGGGAGCTGGCATTTTCATAAATGTTAATACAATGTTAAATTGAATCCTACAGACTGAAAACGACTTACCGGTTTGGCTCAATCTAGAAATAGCATATAACCCAATTCTCCTTACTCAAAATAGATTATATTCTAGTCATACAAATAGCTGTGAACCCTTTCAAAGCACTTAAATTTTTTTCTTTATTTTTATCTTGATTCCATAAGGCAGCAAGGTGCAACGGGAACTTTGAAATTTACCATATTTGGGTTTATATTAATATTTGGATCTACCGTTTCCTACCTGTTTGACTTTGGCCAAGTAATTAGTTAATTCATTAAATAACCATGCCTTATATTGAAAAGGACATGAGGCAGCTTATCTAAAATATATATATATTTAAAATACAATTTTTAAAATATCAGGCAGAAAAGAAAAATGAAGGCAGGAAAATCAGGAGAAAAAAAGATAAGCACAAAATTTATTCTTAAAGGTCCCATAACTGCTAAAAGCAAGTATAAAATATTAGGTCTGAACTTCACAGATATTCAAAGCCAAATCAAAAACAGTAATATGCAATATCATTAGGCTATATACTCAATCTGAACACATTATTTGTGATGGATATTACAAATCTTAAAGGTTTATTTTGAGAATTAAATACTCTATGAAAGCACCTAGTATAATCCCTTGCACACATTAGCTATTCCATTAAATATTCTTTCTTCTTTTCTCTTAATCTTTTCTGTGATGAATCTCTCTTTTTTTCATCTGAGGTTCAAGAGTGACATTTGAGAAATGCCATCCTCATTCTTTTCTCAGAGTATTACTTTTGTCTCACTGAAATAAAAAGCAACATATGACAATCTAAAATATGGAATTTCAGGATTATAGGATCATTGTGCTAAAAAAAAAATGGAAATAGCTGTATCCTCCTGCAAAGATATATTTGCTGCAACATTCTTTATGATTACAGATTCACTTCCCACTCCTCAGCACACCCTAAAGACCAGAGAGGCATACATTTAAAAAGACAAACAAAACTGCTGTAAGCAAGCTGTGAAGAATAAATGCTATTCAAATAACTAGAATAACATGGTCTTGTACACTGAATCCTAAAATAACATGTAGGAGGTTGTCAGCTCTCTGATATTAGTGTGCTAATTAGGCTTCCCTGAATCAAATGATATGTCAAGTGAGATTTTTTTTTTTTTTTTTGAGAGTAGAATCCCATAGATTTGGAAAGCAGCATCTAAGAACAAAGTGGGATTAGAACATGACAGCACATATGACATACACAGACAACTGAAAATAGTTCTAAACAGATTAATCTCAGTGGCTTTCTTTCTGCCTTAAACAATCAAGAGAAAATGTGGCTCTCTGTAAGGGAAAGGCCTGACATTTCCATTCCCGTGGCACAAAATTGTCATGTTGCAAAAGGTGGCTGACTTTCAATAGGATGCAATTAGATTAATTCCAAAGGGCTGCTACAGAAGTTAGGTATATAATCGGTTAGCTAAATGGCTTCTTCCACACACAAATAGAATTTTAATAATTTCTTTAGCTTTATAAAAAAAAAAACCTCTCATTTATCTAAAATGGTTAGGGAATGGGTTCTTCAGGTTATGAATATTTGCAGCAACAGAGACTTTCTTATTCTATACATAGCCAATTTCCTGAGAATTAGAAACCAATAATGTGCTAAACTATTCCAGGAAAATTTTAACTTTCATTGATTTAGAAGGAGCATGGTGAATCTTTTAGTGCCACCGTTAATGATAATCCATTATTATTTACAGAACTGTGGCTCTCACCTAGCCCAATTCTTCCAGCAAGTATCTTTGCAGACTCTGACTGGTTTCATCCTACCCTGAACCCAATCGCCACCACTACCCACTGCCACCCTGCCCAAAACAGAAAACAGCCAGACTTATAAACCCTCAAGAAACTCTGGGGTTTGTTTTGTTTTGCTTTTGGTAGGGGGTACCAAACAAAGTTAGCTTGAGTAGAAAACTGATGAAGCAAATTTCAGTCTCTTCTTTGCTAGGTAAGGATCGTGTCTACGTGGTGGAAGATATCGTACAGGACCCTCATGGAAAGACCCAGGACCCTGTGGGAGGGATAAAGAATATCCAGGTATCTGCGCTGGGCCATGGCACTAGGCAAAAGATCACAGTGATGCTAACCACAAAAATGACAATGATTATATTAGGAATATCAATATCACCACCATCATCTTCTATTTTAGCAAGTGGTTCATTCGTACGTTCCAAGCACTGTACTCAGAACTCTGCATGCACTAACAACCCACTGAGAGAGGCACTATTAATGTCCCTAATGCGCAGACATAGAGGTTATTTAGCCAAGGTTATTAAGCAAGTGACAGATCTGGCAATGGAACTCAGGCAGTCTGGCCCTAGCCTCAGCCACTACGCGTCACCTCTATCATTCAACTTACTGCCCCGTCACCTGAATTACTTTCTCCTCTGAATTACTCTACTCTTTACATGTAACAAGAAGTCTTCTCCGTGTTTGTAGCACACAATATCTAGCAAATAACGCTGAATCAATTACATTTACAGATATTGTGTATATAAACATTTTCTTAGGGAACACTTCTTAAACACATGCTCTTTGCCCTTATTGTAACAGCTTTCCTCAAAGTGGGCTCCTGAGAACATGAACTCCTTTGTTGTTTTTCTCTCTGCCTAGAAGGTTCTACCCTCCAAGATTTTTGCCAGGCCAGTTCACTTGAATTATTCAGATTCCAGCTCGAGTATCACACCTTTTCGAGGGGCCTTTTATGGCCACATCTGGTCTAAAACAGCTCTCACTTCTCGACCACGGCACCCACACCCTGATTTATGATGTTCTCCGCATCGCTATCTGAAATCACCATTTCACTCTCTTTACCTCTCTCTCTGCCTCCTGGCCCTCCCTGGGACAGCCACGACGACAGTTGTGTGCGGGGCACACGGCTGGTTCTCAAACATCATTCGCTGAAACAGCAAATGAATTGCTGTTGACAGGTTATCTCACTAAATAAAGATTTCGTTTTCATACGAGTTTGTGAAATTCTGGGTTAGAGAAAGTTACATTCCTTCAAGACCTCTCAGGCTTGTGAGTCTTTAAGAGGCAAGTGTAACAGACAGATTTTTCCAGACTTATCTGGTCACAGAACTTACTGGGCCATTGGAATTTACTTTTGTATTTTTAATGGATCTCCTCACAGGAGGACACTCTGGGAAGAGCCACACAAAGGTGGATTAGCAGACTGTGGACGCTGCTTTGAGAAGTGTCCCTCTCCACGGTCTTTTCTGCAGTAGAGAACAGGTCCAGTGAGAGCAAACAAAGCGGGTTGCGTCACCCTCACAGGGCTGCGCGGAAAGGATGCAACGTGGCGCAATGTGAGATTTATAGTTTATAAACGCTGGCCTCCCCAGTCCTCAGGGCAGCCCTGGGACGGTGGCACAACCTCCCTTTCACAGATCAGGAGAGTGAGGCTCTGACTGGTCAAGCAGTATGCCCCAATTCACCCGGGTATCAAGACGATAGATCAGGACTCAAATTCACAACCTCCTGGTTCCAAAGCCCATCCTCCCACTACTGCGCACTCCACCTCTTCAGCCCCCACTTCTGTCCGACCAGAGCCTGGACATGCCCAGGTCTGCGCTCTGGGATGACCCCGAGTGGGGTGTGGCTCGCCAGGCTGCAGCCGGTGTGGAGGAGAGCATCTCGCCCTCCCCTACACGTGTTTACACTGCTGCCTGCACAATTCCCAAGCGAGGGCAGACTAACCGTGGAGAAACTTTTTCTTAATATTCAACGGCATTAGGGACTATGGAATCCACGCATCAGAACAAAACAGGAACACCTCTGATTACCAGTAGTACAACCATTGTTCATCCTTTTACTATCAAGAAAATAAAGTTCTTTATCTAACTATTCCTGAATTGTTAAGTTCATTAAGAAATGAATTAATTTTATCACAAAAGTCTAGTCCAGGGTTTAATCAAACGTAGCCTTCTCTTTTCCTTCATATACGTGAAATGTGTTTACCCTTTTAAAGAGAACATATTATAATACCATATTATAATACTCTAGATACCACCATCTTGATGCAATATAAACTTATTTAAAAAAAAAAACAACAACTTACATTACAGAAAGCCTGCATAGCAGCACTATTTTATTTAAGAATATAATTTCAGTCAAGAGTCTGAAACTCTGGGGTCACTTTCAAGAACTTCCACAGAGAAGGCATTCATGGAATTAGATCTCCCTGCCCACATCATGACAACTCCAAATGATATAGTTTCTTCTGTTTCCCTGCCAGGAAAAAAATAGGAAGACCTAAAAATTTCACCTTCTCTGAAACACATGTACCTTTCAAATGCACCTCTGGATGTCTGGGCAAAGAACCCAACTTTTATATGCATAAACCTGCTCTTTAAGCAACAGGAATCAATGAAAATAATATTCAGGAAACAAAGCAAAATCCAAATATGGAAGTGTCTCTGAGGTTAGGGCATTGTTACACTATTGCACTATAATCGCCAAACTAATTTGCTTTCATGACAACCAAACAACAATCTTCAGATTACCAGATAATAGTGCCTTATCCCGGCTCCAAATTCCAAGTTTCTTTTAGAAGGTCTTAACAGATAAAATGCTGCCATTTTAAACAACTAAACACATTCTAACTTAAGAGTCCCTTCACTATTCAAATATGAACCAGGAAACTGTAATGTAAGTTTGAATTGTCCAAGAGTTAGATGTTTTTCCCCATTAATAGAGAATTATCAAATAACTTCAAGTATCTCATCCACATCTAAAAGCAAGTAAAGTTAAGTAGTTGAGGTTCTTAGTCATGTCCATATTTACTTGAAGGTAGCTATTCTTTTGACTGCAAACATTAATAAAAGGCATGTTTTAGTTTTAGAGCTTCGATTAAAATGTCAGTAGAAGCCACATGGTGGTATGCACTCTCTATGTCCTCATTATTAAATCCCACATGCTAGATCTAGTGTCTTCACTACAAGACAACACATGAGTAAAGCAAACACAAGTTCCTTTACCTGTCTCATCTAAGTCATCTCATCTGATTCATCGTAAGCATGGAATGAACAGAAGTTCTTGACAAGAATTGCAGACTGTTCAAAGAGAATAGCCAAGTAAGGACAACTATGCTTCTACCTTGAGATTATCTTCAGGATCCACTGTTCCTAGAGAAGAAAATATGCTTCTGGGTTACACTCAGGTATTGAAGCCACCGGGAAGTAGAGGCGAGTTTTATGTCATCTTTATTCCTTTGCAGAAAGACACTAAGATCCTGGAGAAATCATATAGTCAAGTTTACTCCAGAGAAGATGGAACACCAACTCAAGCACTTAGACATCTTTGGATGGAAAGGCAATAGGTTCAGAGAAGTGTTTCAAATATGAAAGGCATTTCGAAGTTAGCCTAGAGCCAACTGCTCAGGTTCCTGTCAATCTTTGGAAGACTGTGATTCCTGCTTTTAGAGATCATTTCATTATCTTTTAAGAATTAACTAAAATAGCCACAAGGGAAGTAGCCACAGATACTTAGAGAAGAGGATGAAGAAATAAAAATGATAAAAGTGTAACAGCTATGACAGACTTGTTTGAGGACACTTCATCAAGCACTAAACACTCCATATTAATTCCAAATCCCAAAGGCAGACTTTGTAGTTTGGTCTTAAAATTAAAGGAAATAAATGGCTTTATAAATGCTTTATGTGCATGTGAGAAACCAAATCACATGAACAAATTATTATTAAAACTTACACGAAAAAGTAACATCTGCTACTTACCCACTGATTCTAAGTTGAAATTTAGCTAATGAAATGAAATCTAAGAGTTCTCAGGTTTACAAAACCCTTCATCAATCTCTTTGATAGCAACAAAAAGCACATAGGACGTTTTCAAGATTGAGTCTGAATGTTTCTTTGGCTGAAAACCAGATTAAATTTATCTTCAATAAGATAAAATCCCAATGAAAGACTCATGTGAAACCACCTCCAAAGCAAGTGCTTAAATTCAAAACTAGTTTTATCAGTAAATATCGCCTTTCCCATATTTGTGAATACAATGAATTCCTAAATTTACATTCAAAGCCACAGAATATTATTATATATGTGGACTTGTGACAAAAAAAAAGTTCCCAACAGCTTTCCAAACATTTTTTAAAGGTTGCAATATGGTATATACTAGCCCTCGGGCCATAAGACAGACTTTCGAAGTTGATAAGTAAATTGCCTACTTTAACTGTAAATTACCCATTTAAACAATCTAAGGTATATACAGAACATCCCTCTGTGTAAATGCCATAAGTTAAAATATGATTTTAATCTTATCATATTAAATCTGACAATAAGAAGCCCAATTAATTTACATCATTAGTCTCTTTAACCTTCTATAAACTCTTAATGCTTTTAACTCTGTATACCCTAAGCAAACACAGTAACATAAATAATAGTTATAAAGCAATTAGTTGAATCATTAAAGAAATATTTAATTGGTTCTTTGACTATCAAAAGGACCTTAAATCCATTTACAAATAGGAAAGTTGAAAACTAAAGTCTAATTGCTTCCACTATCTGTAACTACATAGGCATATTAACAAAATTTACATTAGCTAAAAACCTCAGTAAATAAAGCAGTAAATTAGTACTGTCAACAGCTGAATATATTTGGTCTCCTTTTAAAACTTAATTTATAGTTTTTGGTACCATCATCTATCTTATAAGCCACTCAGATAGCTCCCTAGTAATTTTCAAACTCATAACATTCATATCCTTTAGAAAAAGGAAGTTAAAAATAAAAATCTTATCTCAAAATATAAAAGTTCTGGGATTCTGGTTAAAGCAAATGCATTACTCACTGACTATATTAACTAAAGGCAACAATCTGGAAGTTTAGTAAATCCCTTTGTCCTTTGTTGCCTTCTGATTTTTCACTCATTTACACCAAAATTTCTACAAAGTTCATACTACGTATCACAGTGAATGATTCCTTGTTGTCAAAAAAGATCAACAAAAAGCCAGGCGTCATTTTAAAATTATAGGGAAACAAGTTCTACGCTTGAACAAAAACAGGCTTCATCTTCCTCAGCTGGGACGCCCCAGAAGCAGTGGTGGGGCGAGGGGAGAGAGAAGACAGCAGTGGCGGCAGGGGACGTGAGGCGGCTGAGCATTAACTTCGTGTATGTGACTGGCGGGTCCTGCTCAACAGTGCCCCTTTCCAGCTTTCACAGGAAGTTCCCTAACGGTAAAGTCCTTTAGGTTAAAGCAGGAGGTAATTTCTGCGTGAGGTGTCCGTTACTCTAGAATGACTTGTGTACAAGTTATAGAAACCCATCTAAGGTAGCTTGAGTAGATGGTATTGAGTATGAGGATTCAGGCAAATGCTATAGAACCTAATCGGCAGGAAGACCAGTAGGTCTCATGGGAATTAGAAGGTCCTCAGGCAGAGGAAGAATCTTTTTTTTTCTGTCTGTCCCTCTCCAGATCACCTTTCACCTCTGCTTCTGGAAAGAAAATCTACCTCATTCCTTTCTCTGCAGACTAGCTTCCTGGCTAACACTTTCTGGGTTTCCTCCCCCAGAGCTTTGCCTTGTATGTGACTTCAGTGCTTAAGGAGCTGCCCCTGGCACTGCGTCTACAGGCCAGCTCTGCACCTTCTCCCGTGCACACCAACACGTGACTCGAATATCCCAGGACAAAGCATATAACTCGTCTCGCCTGAACACTCCTGGTTCCAATCAACAGTGTCCACGGGACAGGGCCGTCTCTTCCAAACCACAGACAGGGATGGAGAAACGAGAATGAGACATGGCTCAAAACGAAACAGGCATCTGTGTTGCCAGGTGCCTCTGGAATCGAACGGTATATGCAGAGGATAACATCAGCCACTGAACACAAACAGGAAGACGGAGGGAGAAAGGCTCAGGCAGGCGTGTTGTGATTCTTTCCCGACAATTTAATTCTGCGGCCTTTCAAGGCAACGATGACAATTCAAGAACTCAACCGGACGTATAAAGGTGACATGACATGCACCCACCCTGCTGGTGGCAGGGCAGCTGGGGCACCCTTCACTGTCTGAAACACACCCTTTCAGAAGTGGGGAGGCCCCACGTACAAAAACTAGGAATTTTTCTGCAGGAGCAACTGATATAAATACAGGGATGTGACAGCTTCAGTTTGAAGATCAAGTAAAAAAAAAAATAGGACTTTTTTTTTTGCTTATAAAGGTGAGTATCTCAGCAAGAATGTGGCTCATATACAAAAAATCCTAATGGACAGGGAGAGACTATGAATCAAATTCAAAATTCTGAAACAAGGAGAATCCTTGGAGCCCAAACAAGGAAGTTTTTATGGCAAATGAATGACGCTTCTTCATCCAGCAACTGGTAAATACATGCGCGCGTCAGCTTGCTGCCCGGCCCCAGCACCCCCCCTGCACACGCCCTCCCCCCGCCTGGCAAAGTCCCACTGTGGACGGTGAGCTCGGAAGTGAATCTGCCTCCACACACCTGCCCTGTTCCACTTCCCAGGTATAGCTCACTCTGTTTTAACACTTACCATGTAATATTCGTTTCTTCATATCCACCTTCTACCACAAACTAGGTGATGGCTTCCCCGAGGACAGAGGCTGCGTCTGTCATCTTTGTGTCCTCAAGGCCCAATATGACACAAGAAACCTAAAAACACTCGCTGAATAGTTTCGACGAGCCGTAGACACTAAAGACAAACACATTCAAGAGAGGCTCACGGAAAGGTACGAGTAATTGTTTCCTAACGGATGTCTAAAGGAAAGAAAGGAAACTCCAGGCCAGTCCAGGCCGCGTCCTTCACCTGGGGAGGGGACGCAGGGCAGGAGGCATGACTTCACACACGAAGGCGGCTCTGGAGGGGGCGCGAGGCAGAACACGAGGCGGAGCGGACCACGGTTCTGCTCGGCGTGCGAACAGACGGCCCCAGCAGGGGGGTCTCCCTCCAGTCCGGACGCACCTCTCCAATTTCTCTCAGTCCTGTCTGGCCCCGGATCTTCCAGCACGAACCTCCCAAAGGAAGACTTTACACCCAGTCCAGCGCCAGTGGTTAAACCGTTCTCTTTGGGCTCCAGACACACCCTTCTATATTCTGCTTTGTGAAACTGAGCCCGGGACTGTGCAAAGGTGCCTCCTTTCTACTGCCCCCGTCAGGCTTCCACGGCGAGCACCACGGCGAAGCAGAAAGGCTGGCGGGGGACACTTGCTCTTCCGCTTCCTGCTCCACGGCAGCTCCCCACGCCAGCTGGGGTGGTCCCGACCTTCAGCACGGATTCACCCCCAAACCAGCCTCACTGTTTTCTAGATATGCGACAGGCAGCCAGCACTCCCCCATCCCACCCCCAGAGATCTGACACCCACGTTGCAGGGCCCTCTCGTGAGCTTCCGAATCTTCACGGTCCCAGCCTCCTCCTTTTATTCCGCCAGCCCTAGAGGCGGCGACTCCTCTTGGAATTATCTGTGTCTCCTCAATATTTCATTTTCTCAGTGCTCCAGTATATCCTGCCCACTGTAAGACCTACCCCCCAACTCTGCTATGCCAATCCATCATCCCTCTAATGACCCATAACCCTTTCCACGGTCCCCTGACGGCCAACGGCAAAGGGGCCTGATGATGACTTTGCGGCAACACGTCCCTGCCAGTCCCACACCTCCACGCCTCTGAGAGTGGATAAAGCATCTGATACGGGGAGTGGGGATTGTTCCAGAAAAAAGACAAGAGACCATTCCATCTATTAACAACCAAATAAATAAAAGAGTAGAATTTTAATGAGCCATAATTCAATGTGACATAAATTTATTGAACACTTACATGAAAAAGCACTACTTGGTGAAAATGAGAGTATTAAAAAAAAACTTAAAACCTGGCCCTGTTGGTGTGAGATTAGGACCCGAGTCTGAAAAGAGACCTGGAATCAACAGTTAATCAAGTAATATAAAAAATGACACATTTTAATGTTTGGGTAGTAAGATCAAACCTACAGCAGATAACAAAACCACGTTAACCTTTCTGGGCAAGAGATGTTAGGCAGAACTAGAAGTTGAGCTACAAGTGACTTTTACTCTTACTTTTACAACTTCATCATTTAAAAAATCCTGTGCTATTAGCTTGTGGCAAAGACAACTATTCCTCCCAATATCCTTTCTCCCATTCTACTTCATTAATCACCAACCCTCTAACCTCCAATTTTTAGCCACACACATGGCTGTCTAGGATAAAAACACATTTCTGACTTCCCTCGGAGCGACTGACTACATTTTGGCCCATGGGATGTGGCTGAAAGTGGCATGTACAGTTGAAAAAGCAAACCCCTCGATCTATTCCTTCCTTTCTACTGCAAGAATGCGGACAAGGTAGTAAAATCTCAGACTGGGTACATGAGAGCAAATCTCTAGGAATGACAGAAGAGTGAAAGAGAAGGGGCACAGCCCCCTGAAGATATCCTCCAGGACTACGAGGCATTGCCATTATCAGTACGGGTATTTATGGAAGAGAAAAAAACCACCTAACTTTTTGGATTTCTGTTATAGTAGCCAAATCTATATTCTAATTAACATAAACCCCAAATATCTAGTTATCATCCCTTAAGTTCACATAGTCGATAGAGCCAACTGTTACTGACGGGCCAGCCTTCACATATTTCCACAGGGCAGGTTAAGATGGGGTAGAAATAATGCTTCCTGGCAGGTACCATTTGAACACCTCCAGAGGCATTTGTGCACACTGAATAGGGAATAAAAACGTTCAAGACAGATGATGTTAATTTTGAACACAGAGTTCCTTGGAGCGAGGGAAGAATAACCATGATTACTGCAGGGAGTTTCCAAAACAAAAGGTGGCGCTTTCAGTGCAAACTTTATTAGACTAATATTTTAAGACACTTCAATCTTGCTTATGTAGAAAAATTCATCCATGTAATATACCTGGCATGACTTTGATTTTGCATGCTGGCAAAATGTTTATGAAAAGCATTTATTTGGTTTGGGGGACCCATTTTGATATTTCCATCATATAAATGAGTTTTCAATAACTGAAACATAATTTATACATCGAACATCTATTTCTATATGAATAGGAATTTAATATGGTTTGCACTTAAAACCATGTGACTCACAACCAAAGTCAAGGAATCACTTACATTGGGGTTCCCTGTATAGAAGAAATTCCTAAATACAGGTACTTAGCAGATAATCACACTGCTGTGGCAACATAGCAAGAGGGAAGTGACCGGCAAAAAGGAGTTTTCTAAGGAAATCTATCTTAACTGATGAGTAGAATTTTCTTGTAATTGTGAAATACACTGTATATAAGAACCTACGACAGAACTGAAATCGCTCTTGATGAATAACAGGGCACGATCAGTGAGTTGTATTTGAATGGAAAGCAACACGGAGCACACCTGCTGAGACCAGTGTAAGGTGACTACATGAGCAGCTCAAGTTTGAGGACTAAGAATGAGCCGCAGGTCTCAGTGGGCCTCATGACCAGGGAGACAATGAGTATTTGTCAAATGAGCAAAAGCCAGCAGAACACTTGGACCAGGGGGAGTGGCAGGGTATGCCTGCCCCTCAAGGAGTTGAGGGGCCAACTGGGAAACGGTCACATGCTAAAGAGGATTACAGTCAGCTATAACTGTGAACCCGCACGAGGAGCCTTTCTGAGATCAGATACATCAGCGCGGACACTAAAGTAGTCAGGGAAGCTGCAGAGAACAGGTAGAGCCGGAACTGATCTTGAAAGATGGTAAGATTTAGACAGTTGGACGATGACAGGTCACACACAAACAAACGTGTAACAAAGGCCTCAAGGCACAATTTGGCAAGCCCAGGTGGTGACATTCCGGCCCTGGAGATAAGCACATCTGTCCACAGAGCCAGTAATGTCACCCAGGTAACTGACGACTCTGGTTCAGCTATCAGCAAACTGTTCTATCAGGACGCTAAAGTTCTTTAAAGAAAAACAGATTTTTTTTTTTTTTTTAAAGTGGATCAGTGACCAGGTCAGTTTATAAAAGATGTGCCAAAATGCTGAAGTTTCTTTTCTGTAGGACTTTTCACACACTAGTTTGTGCTCAATCTTCAAGGAGGTGATACAATATGCAATATTTCTCAAGTTTATTGGCCACAAACCCCTTAATACATGTTGGTTCACAGAACGCAGTCCAGAAAGTGCTGCCGGCGGTATGAATCCCGCCTGGGAGGGCGGGCTCTGCAGTCAGCCTGGGCCTGAGTTCGGGTTCTGCTACCTACAAGGCCAAGTGAACCTGGGCAAGGCAGTTAACTTCACTAAGCCACACGTTTCCTCGTGTGTGAAACGTCAGAAGGTTAAACGGAGAGTGTGAGCATGCCTAGCAGCGGGGCCAGAAAGAGTCGATGAAAGTTACCTATTACTGTGTGATGCTCCGTCCATTTCCAGATGAGAATCTGGCCCCCCTCATGGGTGGGCAGTGACTGTGCCAGTCTGTTGCTTTATTATGTATAATGTAAATAAATACATGTATTTAAAATGGGATTCGAGGACAGAGGAAAGAAGAGCCCTCTCACTGTACCGAGAAATAGGTATAGTCCAGCTATGCAGTGACTGAAAGAAAGGGCATCATTTTAATCTCTAAATATTCATAATATGGAGAAACATGTTTGAGAAAATCCTGAAGTGGCTGAGCTGAATCAGAAGAAAGAAAAGAGAAAGTGTTCTTCACAGCGGAGACAACGGGAGTAAGACTAATAAGTACATTAAGAAAACAATGTATTTACTAAACCTCATAACTAACCCATGGCAGTAACTTAAGTTTCTTAATACTAACTCACTAGGCAGCAGTTTAAAAGCTTTTAGAGTATTAAGCAACCACAACTCAAAATTAGATTGTGGTTTATTTGGGGGTGAAGAATAAGAAAGAGATACTGAAATAAGTAACTCCCATAAAATAGTTGCTCTTCTTCCCATAGTTGTTCTTCTTCATTTGATTGCTGGTTTAGCCAGAAAGCACTCAGAGTTTAAGCAGCAAATCTTATAAACCATCTTATATAACTCAGAACACTGCCTAAGCCTTTTTCTAAGGGTACGTTAAAAAAATTTTGCAAATGTGGTATACATGACAATTTCAGATCTGTAATTCCCAGCATACAGGTATTTATTTTTTCTAATGTCCTCTTTCCTTAAACTATCTCATTGCTAAAATGACCAGTTAGTAAAATGAGATTAGCTTATAAAATAGTATGTATCCCAAAAACAATTAAAATATTTCTACAGTGAAGTTAAAAAGGCAATCCACAAGGTGGTATGTATATATACCATGGTCTACGTCTACATATAGTACTTAAATTTGGGCAAGGAATACATTAAATAGCTATGATATTTATCTTTGGGTAGGATGGATTATAGGTAATTTTTAGTTTCTTACTTTCACTTTATATTTTCTACAATGAACACACATTCTTTTTCTGAATATAAATGTATTTTAAAAGTAAATAAATGGTAATATTTGCCTCTTTTCCCATTTTAGAACACTGTGACATAACTTTTAAGGCAAAAGTTTAAAAGTCCAGGAGAAAAGACAATACTCAGCCCTTTTTACTTGTAATTCAAAATAATGAATTCATAACAAATTTGCAGAAATACTTTCATTCTCTTAAGCATCCTTGAAACTATATGCAAATTATTATGCTTATCCAAGAAGGAAGAGAAAGAAGAAAGGAAAAATAGTATGTGTAAAACCGCAAGTTAAACCCTGTCTAGAAGCTCGAAAACTTACATAATGAAAGCAGAAGAACATTGCCATGAAGTTGGTTTTATGTCTACTTTACAGATAAGGAGAAGGAAGTTTGGAGAAAGTCAGTCATTAGGGCAAGCTCACTAAAACTATTAACGGCGACTGCACCAGGATGTTAACCCACAGCAGAGACATGTGTACTTTTACCATATGATGATGTCAGCTTTTATTTTTAATCTGCCAGCTTCCACCTTGTCCTTGGGGAGCTACACATTACACAGTCAGGAAAATTAAACATTAATATAATCTCTCCAGAATATTTAGTGTTCAAGGGGATTAATATCCATGGTTATTGGCCTGATTGTATTCTTTTCTGATATTTTTTAAAAAAGAAAAAAAAAAACATGTATGTGGTTTAGACTTTCTCCTCCTTCCTATTCCTCAACTCCAATACAAATGCCTGCTCTAAACCATGACCTCAACCCTTTGCACTTGGATGTCGAGTGTGACTCGACACGGTTAGCAAAAATTATAGAGATTAAAATTACTCTTTGAATGTATCAATAATTTGAAATATAAAAAAAATCCAAATAAGTAAGTTTGTATGAAAAGAAACTCCAGTTTTTTATTCTACTGCCGCGCTTTGTAAAATCTGGGGTATTTAAACAATTAAATCCCGAGTAGAAAAAAGCAAGCAAGTGCAAAGGGTTAAACTACACAGCAAAGTCCCTACTCCTTTTAGGTGGCCTGTGCTTATCTTCTTCCTGCATCTTAAACCTCTGCCCAACACCCAAGCTCCTGTAAGCAATATTACAATGAAGTTGAATGTAACTTCCCTGGCAAACTCTTGAATAAATTATGGATATATTTGGGATTTTCAAAATCCCAATAAGATAGTAACAAAAAAATACCGCTAGACTATCAGCTTATCCTAAAACCACGAGATCTGCTAAAGCTCTTGAACCTAAACAGTGCTTGTGTCTCTTACTTCACTAGCACACAGTTCACACAACAGCAAAAGCAGAAGATGGGTAGGCTCTGAGGCCTATTATATAAGGAAATAAAAAACTTTCCCAGCAGCACAGATTTCATCCCCACTACTTCCTGGTAACTAACCACAATACAAAATTCTAAATTTAGTGTTCCTGAGCTGTAGGTCCCTTTTGCTTGTGCTAAATATCCAACACATTTTAATTCATTACACCGCCTGGGACAGGAAGCACTGGAGCAGCATTATAAAATCATGGAAATGCAGTATCTTTATTCTTATAAGATCAGGAATTTCTCTTAATGAAGTAATGGTACTAATCAAAATCCTAAATTATACTAGCTTCCTCTCCCAAAGTGAATTTTCCCACCTTTTGCATGTGTGTGCGTGTTTTATTTCAGCATATTATGGGGGTACAAATGTTTAGGCTACGTATGTTGCCCTTGCCCCCCCTTCCCCCTGGAGTTAGAGCTTCAAGCGTGTCCATCCCCCAGATGGTATGCATCACTCATTAAGTATATATATACCCATCCCCTCCTCCCCCCTCCCCTCTGTCTGATGCCTGATAAATGTTATTCCTATATGTCCACTTAGATGCTGAGCAGTGAAATCAGTTTGCTGGTGAGTACATGTGGTGCTTATTTTTCCATTCTTGGGATATTTCACTTACTAGAATGGGTTCCAGCTCCATCCAGGAAAATACAAGAGGTGCTATATCACCATTGTTTCTTATAGCTGAATAGTACTCCATGGTATATATATACCACATTTTATTAATCCACTCATGTATTGATGGGCACTTTGGTTGTTTCCGCATCTTCGCAATTGTGAATTGTGCTGCTATAAACATTCAAGTGCAGATGTCTTTTTTATAGAATGTCTTTTGTTGTTTTGGGTAGATGCTCAGTAATGGGATTGCTGGATCAAATGGTAGATTCACTTGTATCTCTTTAAGGTATCCCCATGTTGCTTTTCACAAAGGTTGCAGTGATCTACAGAGTCAATACAATCCCTATTAAAATACCATAATCATTTTTCACAGATATAGAAAAAATAATTTTATGCTCTGAATGGAACAGAGAAGACCCTGTATAGCAAAACCAATCCTAGGCAATACAAACAAAATGGGAGGTATCAATTTACCAGACTTCAAACTATATGAGGCTATGGTAATTAAAATAGCTTTGGACTGGCACAAGAACAGGGACATTGCCCAGTGGAACAGAACAGAGAACCCAGATATAAAACCATCCTCATATAGCCATCTAATCTTTGACAAAGCAGACAAAAACATACACTGGGTAAAAGAATCCTTATTCAATAAATGGTGCTGGGAAAGCTGGATAGCCACATGTAGAAGACTGAAACAGGATCTGTACCTCTCACAAAAATCATCTCACGCTGGGTAACAGACTTAAACCTAAGGTGTGAAGCTATTAGAATTCTAGAGGAAAACATTGGAAATACTCTTCTAGACATTGGCCTAGGCAAAGAATTTATGAAGAAGACCCCAAAGGCAATCACAGCAACAACAACAATAAATAAATGGGACCTGATCAAATTAAAAAGCTTCTGCACAGCCAAAGAAACTGTCACAAGAGCAAACAGACAACCTACAGAATGGGAGAAAATTTTCGCAAGCTACACATCCAATAAAGGGCTGATAACTAGAATCTATATAGAACTCAGGAAAATCAGCAAGAAAAAAAATCAAACAACTCTATCAAAAAGTGGGCAAAGGACATGAACAGAAACTTTTCAAAAGAAGACAGGATAATGGCCAACAAACATATGAAAAAATGCTCAACATCTCTAATCATTAGGGAAATGCATATCAAAACCACAATGAGAGATCACTTATCTCCAGTGAGAATGGCCTTTATCAAAAAGTCCACCTTTTTTTTTAGATTAATCTTCTTCATTCCAGTGGTAAGTTAAGCATCTAAGAGACATTGTCCTTTCAAGTCCCAGGTGCCACTTAGTGCACCATTCACTCTTTACACACGTTTAACGAGTGTTGTGCACACTGCCACACACTTCACAGAGTGGGGAAGAGAATGCAACCAATCTAAGTCTTCTCTGAATGAGGCCGAAATCACAAAGGTGATTTCTGATGGATAACAAACAAACTGAAGCAGCAAATTTCCCATGCATTCGCTTCACCACAAAACAGTTAAAGCGTGGTGGTTTCTGTTCTTTCACTTTTGAGCGCCAGTCATCTGTTACCAATGTTTTTAAACGTTTGCATGTGAAATCCTAAATAAGGACACTTTAATATAAGTACTGGCCCATGGATCTATGAAACAAGTAAACCGAATTTATAGCTAAATGTAAAGCACTACAGATAAAACAGAAACTTCACTTAATAAGGCACTCTTCATTTTCTGATCATTTTTTACCACTTGAAAATAGTTCTTGGTTAAACTGTGACAAGTGGCCCAGTAGCAGGCGTGGAGAGAAGTAGATTGAAACATCAGCGTTAAAACTGCAGAATATTAATGATTCAAAGTATCAACACCACTGTTCTAAATCAGTTTTTTCAAAACATTATCGAGAAGATGTTCCACTTAGTAATTTAAATTTGATTTTCATCACTGCATATATGAGGCAGTTTTAAATTAAGTCCATGACAACCCAGGAAAATCTGTGGTCCTCTGACAGAAAGGAGTCTTATGCCAGAAAACCAAATCCCTCATCTTCCCCCCATTCCTCCTCGTCAATCACTCGGGTCTTTAGCTTTCATTATTCATCCCTCTCAAGATCTGTGGCATTTCACAGGATGCAACAGCCTCTTAAAGCAGCTTTAAAAAAAAAAAATGAGGCTGAGAGTGGAGTGGAGGGGAGGGGGTGCACAGAGATTACCCAGAGCACCAATTTTTTTTTTAAAGGTTCATCATCTCCGATTTTAGAAATAAATAAAATTTAGAAATTTTATTTCCTCATTAGCACTGGCTCATCACAAGAGTTATAAGGTTAGGTTAATTAAAAAGAATCAGTATTTTCAGAAAAAGCAGCTTCTGCATGTGTCCGTATGAGAATTACGAGTAACCTGCTAGCCTCATCGTTCAGAGGCAACACGCTGTGCGCCCAAATGGCAGGCTTGGTTTTCCTAGCTACCTTGTAGTCGATAAAATATACAACTTTTTTTTTTTTTTTGAGACAGTCTTGCTCTCTTGCCAGGGCTAGAGTGCAGTGGCATCATCATAGCTCACTGCAACCTCAAACTCCTGGGCTCAAGCGATCCTCCTGCCTCAGGCTCCCAAACAACTGACATTTTTAATCTTAAATGCTTAAATCTCACATTTAAGCATTCCCTGGGACCCAAAGAAACCGACCACCGACCAACCAAACCACTCAACAAATGCCAGGCCTCATGATCAGAAAAAGGAATCCTCTTTCCCAAGAGAGAAGAAAACAGTTAAACATACTGTAGTTATTGTCACAAAGAATTAAGGAATGGCAGGAAAAGTATCTCAATTCACTAGCAAACAAAAACACTGAATACGTATTACTTTTTCTGATTTTCTGTATTTTGAGAAATCATCTATTCCTTAGTTGTCACTTACAACAACAACTTCCTTTTACTCTTTCTGCCTTTTATCAGCCCTTCTAAATCTTAAATCATTACAAAAGACGAGTTTACTTTTAAACACAAGTCTCTGTCACTAAAGCTGAAGAGGCAGATGCAAATCAGGAACAAACATCTCAAGCCATTTCCTTTATCTTTAGGGAGGGATCTTTGCCAAAGTGCAACAGAGATTTTAACGTTTACTTTTCCCTCAGGTCAAAGATGGTAACTGTCTCTTAAGAAATGTGACTGTCCCACTGCCTCCGGACAGGATCTGCCGCTCCACTCAGAGGCGTGGGCCGTGAGAGAGGGGCTGGCGCGCTCCCTGCAGCAGTCATTAGTGGAAAGCGAAACAGTCACATTCACTAAAACCGCCCTCAGCTGTTCAAACAGGACACTGTGAGAAACGGCCTGAGGGCGACTAGTAGCCGCACGTGCGTCTGGACAGGCCGGTGTCTCCAGCTGAGGAGACAGCAGGGCCTGGGAGAAGGAAGGGTGTTGTAGGCTGTTCCATGTCTGTAGGTCGACACCACTCTGTGAAATTTTCAAAGTCAACAAACGTGCTTTCCCATACCCTGCATTTATTTTAAAACGCAAGCGTTGTGTGTGCCGTGATCTGGAGTCTAAATGTGAGCTACGAGAAGTTAAGAGTTATCCTAGTTTCATACAGAGAATGAACGTCTTTAAAACATTAAGGTATTTGGAAATCATCCTCTGCTAGTACATTTTTGGAACAGAGACTTTTAGAGAAATTGTTTGCTAAAAGTATTTTTTTTCTTCTTTACTACCATGATCTCCCTGGACTGAGAGCAAACTTAATTGATCACCAAAATGGAAACTTTCTCCTCCAGCCTTCTTTGACAGATACTGAACTTAGAATTCCCTCTGAGGACATTACACAGGAGCAAGTTAATGAAACTGCACGCCTGCATTTCCTCAGTCTAGCAATGTGAAAATATAATTATATATTTTAAGTGAGGTTTCCAATCTTGACAATGATCTTTTAGTTTAAACACTAAACATCTACCACAGTAGAAAAATATGCATGTATAAAGTAATAAGATTTCAGTCATTTCTATTCCATTATTCTAAAAAGCACTTTGTAGTCATTTATTCTATACCATAATTGAGAGCTTATTTGCCAAAAATCTAATAGATTTTTTTTATTCATTTTAAATCATTCTGGCAAGAATTACCAGACCTTTGAAGAAGGGGTTTTAAACACTTTCTTTCAAAAGGAAAATGTAAAACCCTGCAAACAGATTGTAAGAGTAACAAATACTGAGACTTATGTGGCACATGTTGCCATATTAAAGGTTAAAAGACGAAATCTGTTAGATTAAATTTTAAGAAACATAATGATCAAATTGTCTAATAAGAGCTGCATGGCAAAATGCTAAATTGCCACAAGCAAAATTTGCGGGGGAAGGGTAAAAACTAAGTCATCGCAAGTGAGCATAATTAAAACCTATACCTATTTCTTCGAACTAAGCAAGACATAAAAATAAATTAATTAATTAAATAAAAAAACACTATACCTAAATAAAACAGATATTTTAGAAAATGCCTAAGACAAGTTTTGAAATGGCTATGTAAAGCATACCTTTGAGTTTGTATGTACAGGGCTGTTACTGACAAAGAACTCCAGTATATAGGACAACATAGGCCATGGCAAATTTTTCTGGGCAACTAATTTCCCTCACAAATACATGTTTTTCATAATAGCATTAAATAATCAAGCAAATAAAATATCTTAATTGATTTAACCTCACTAGGTTGTTCCTGAGTCATTTCTGAAATGTTTATACAATTACTGTAAATTATAAATCTAAATAGAATGGGAATCTCCCTACCGCACTCCTCCCTTCCCATTTTCTATACTTCAACATCTTTAACCACGTATCTTTGATATATTCTGGCAAAATGACACTTGCATTATTCACTTAAGTATATTCACAGTTTTGTTTTACATTAGGGCTATAAGGGAACTATTTTTGGAATAATAGATGTTAGTAAAAATGATAAAAAATGTAAAGGTGCAATAGTACATGCTGACAAGTAAAGAACCTCTAGAGCACTTCAAGCATTGAGACACAGGGACTTCACTTTTGCAATGTACAATTGCACCTTACTGTTTGAACGGGTTGGTTTTGAATCCAGGGTTCCAGCTGGAGGAGGAGTTAGGCATTTGCATAGTTGTGAAGGACCACTTGCAAACCTTGCTTACCTTGAAGAGGAGTGTCTTATCAGGCTTTTTTCCTTTGGTGCTTTTATTAAAAGGAAAATCAGACGTCAAAGAAAATTATAAACAGTTTGATAAATAGAAATGCAGATACACCCACCTTCTCTTAAAAGGGATCTTCACCCCCAAAACGTTTTGGGAGTTTCTTAGTTAATGTCTATTTAAGACATATTCTTTAATACTAACTTTTTTAAATAAGGTACACACATGAACAGTGAATACATAATTTTCACAGTAAGTAACTCAATACTTAAGCACTAAAGCACATAAAATAATTTCGTAAAGTTTAGAACTACAAATGCCAAATCACCCTTAAGCCAGATGATCATTAAGCATATAAGCAGACTATTGAAGAGAGCAGCATACCTCTTGAGGCCCAAATGTCTTCCTAAACCCTGGGAATCAATAAAATTTAAAGATGAAAAAGAACGATTAGGTCATCTATTTTATTCTCATACAGAATGGCTCCCAATAGTGTGTGACTTAATTTTAATTCATCCAGCTTAAAATATTCTTGGTAATAACAAATTCCAATTGCTCTGCTTAGAAGCCTATTAGCAGACTAGTTGGTATTGATGTAATACTGCAGTTAATTGTACCTTCTAGATTTGGGAAACCAGGCTGCTCCACAGCAATTCTACGAACCTAATTAGATAATGCAGAGTTAATCTTTTCCCTCTAGTTTCAGTGTGCCAGTTCTTGCATTTGGCTGACTGGGTCAGGTCTCCCTATCGGCATGTTTGGATGCCTCTGGGGAGCAACCCCGGGAAATGCTGGGCAGGCCGGGGAGCCCGGAAAGGGGTTCACAATGGCGCAGAAATGAGGACATTTCTCATCCTGAAATATTAAGGATTCTCAGCAGACAAAGCAACTGGAAGTCAGTTCTTCCTCTCCAGAGAGACTCCAGCCCTGAGCTCGAGCTGCATCGGTGTTACCTTCGGGACCACAAGGACTGAACCGGAATTAAATGGTGAACCTCGTTTGCAAAAACTAAGATAACTGAAATGCTGAGCGCACAGTTTTGCTATTCTGTTTTTTCCTTTAAATATGCATCAGCCAAATGAATGTGTCAAAAACTAAAAATTGCCTGATATTCTCAGGATAAAAATTTCTTTTCCAACTTCAAACATTAAGCTGTTTCTCCATCTGCAGCTTTACAAATCACTGGACTTCAGGCCAAAAGTGCACAAAAATGCCTGATATGTGTTATAAACATAGTACAGTATCTGGCATATACAGTATCATATGCTATCACAGCCACATGATTACAGTTTGATTTGAAATACGCATGCACGTGTGTCTCTCGCACAGCAGTGGTGGGGAGGAGGAGGGGGAGACCTACCTAATTGTGGTAGCACAAATATAACCAAAAATGGGTTAAGTTCCTCTTTGACAGTAACGGTTCTCTAATAAAACTCTTTCTCTTCTATTTGTATTTTTCGCAGAGCGAAGATAACTGTTCACCACCTGAACTTCTTTACCATTAGAGCCAGTTTTTCTGGGCCATAATATGAACCGAGACGCCAATGCAGACGCTACTGCAGTCCCTCTCTTGACCAAAGTACCCCTGGTTAGTTCAGCAGACAGGCGACACTTGAGCAGTCACTTGCTCTATCCTGCATTCTAATCAATTCTTTCTCAAATACTTTTTGATGGTCCTTCCCTTAAATTATTTTCCTCCATGTTTTCTATAGGTCAACATTCTCTAAATCATTTTACTTCTTATGCCTATGCATATTCATCTCTCCCGCTCCTGGTGCCTTAACGAAGGTATTTTACACGGTTTTCTCTACCCACATTTTCGTCCTCATCCACACATGCTCCCTTAATATACCGATCTGCTCCCTGGGCTGCAGACAGCATGCTCCTGCCAGTGACCTGCACTCTTTGCATCCATTTCTGATTTCTATTCTGACCTGCACCTACCTGTTAGACACATTCGTTTGACTTACCTGTGGTCTACAAAATGCTATATGCCCAAACCAAAATTTTTTTTAATCTATGTTTTAACACACTCTCTAGTGATTCCGATGCCTGCTAAAGTTTGAGGACCGCTGCCTGAGGCAGTGATGTTCCCTACCCCTTCCATGAGGCATGATTCCTCCTCCCACTGGGCAACCTACTTCTGTAATCTCTCCTCCCCTGTATTCAGTTTCTACGTCCCTCTCCTAGTTTAGGGTCTCATTATATCCTACAGAGACAATTCTCTCCTCACTGAAATCTAGCCTGCACTCTGTTTCCACATTATTCCTGTTAGCCTAGCTCTAACTTCTCACATCATTCAAAGTTTTTCGTGGCTCAGATTGTACCTTTGGGGTCCTCTCTTCCATCCCTTCCCCTTCCCAACCCAATCTTCCAGCCATGTAGGCCCCAGGACTGGCCACAATCTTTCATGCTTCTGCAGTTTTCTCTGTCCTCACGTCCTCCCCTCTCCAACACGTCCTTTTCTAAGACAAGCTCTTTGACAGCACCCGACTCCGTAGGCCAGATGCCACTCTGTGATCCCACAGGACCCGGTGGACTTAAAATGCGGTTCTCGTCTCACCCACTGCACTCGTTATCTGTGTGTCTGGCCCACAAACCTGTGGCCAGAAAAGGGTTACAAGTCGTTTCGCTTATCTAGGACCACGCATATTAAGTAAGATGACCGCATAATTTAACATCCAATCCAGAACACTTTAGAAAGTAAAAGGGTAATGGATGTAAACTAAAACAAACAATCACCCTAATAACAGACCACAAGACCCCCATTATCTAAGTCCTGACTACATCTTTGAGTTCACCAAGCACTGTATTCCCTGCAAACTGAACATGCCATACTGGTCTTCTGTTTCTCAAACACTCCAGCCTCATTCCAATCCCAGGGACTTTGCACTTCCTGTTCCTTCTGCCTGGAATCCTCTTCCTGAGATTTGCATGACTCATCCACCTTCACTGACCTTCCCTGAGTGGTCCCCTCTGCCCTGTTCTCTCTCATATTACCCTGTACAGCTGCTCCTCAACGTATAACAGGATTACATGCAGATAAACCCACCCTAAAAGCTGAAAGATGTAAGTTGTACCATCTTAAGTTGAGATGCTCTTTGACTCCTGATAAACCCATCCTAAACCAAAAAATTCTAAGTTGAACCACCCTAAGTCAGGGACCATCTACATTGTCTTCAGTGCTTCTCTGACGCTATACTGCTGGTGTCTACATATCCATCTTTCGATGTAGTTCACATGAACTTGTCTGTGTTGTTAAAACTTTAGTGTTAGGTGAGAGAGAGCACAGCTGTGAAGTTAGGGCACCTGAGACTGAATCCTGCCCACTTACTAAGTGAAGTACCTTGGAGAAAGAGTTCCTGTTTCTGCATCGCAGTGGCCTTATCTATAGAGCGGGGATTAGATCAGACTTGCGATCGTTAGAGGGTTGTTGTTACAATTCAGCAAGGTAACACCCAGAGAGTACTCACCTGACCCATTCGATACATGCGAGCTACTGCTGTTGTTATTGTTTACCACTCCGTGGCATCCCCGATGCCTAGAGCAATGGCGGGCACTTAGAAGACGCTCCATAAATATTTGAGTATTTGTTGAATGATGACTGACTCAAGAGTTAAGTAAATGAACGTCACCACCCCCTCAATCCCACTTCAAAGCCTCCAAAAGCTTCTCTAACCACTGAATTAATAAAACTCCAATCCCATTCCTTAACCTACCATTTAATTCCCTTCGAAATGTGGCCAAAACTTACTTTTCCAATCTTAAATTCCACCACTTTTCACCAGTAAAACTGGACTTCTTTCCGGTCTCACCACATTCCCATAGCCTAGAACGTTCTTCCCTGCATCTCTACATGGCCAAATCCCACTGACATTCCAGGTCCAGCCAAACGCCAGGCTCTGCTCTTTTCTGTCTGAACACCAACCTCCGACAGCTCAGTGAGAACCCCCTTTCCATGGCTGTTGCATGTTCACACAGCTTAGTCACTCAAGAGACGAGATCAGAGTCTACGTTTTTGGACCTCTTTCCATTCCCAGAGCCCAGCCCAGTGCCTTGCGGGAAGAAAGTTCTCAACTCATTATTTTCAGCAAATGGAAGGTTGGGGGTAGGGAGTTGTTAGAAAAAGGCCTGACCTGATATATCAAAGAGAGGATATATCAAGAGAAAATTACCACTGTTATGGGACACAGCAGCTACTGTGTACCTATTTAAGTCAAGACCCGAGTAACATCTTTACTATGTCAAAACTTTAGACCCCTTGCACATACGCTATGTCCAATGCCTACAGCGATGGATGGCACTTAGTAAACACAAAAATGTTTGAAATGTCTGTTGAGTGAATGAGTGTCATGCTTATAAATATATCTCCTAATTCCTACAAAAAATTCTGTCCACGTTGTTAATATATATTCCACCTTCTCACCTCTGCCCCTCTTCCACCTTATACAAAATAACTATAAAATCATTCCTTTCATAGCCTTTTGCATTGTATTCTATAAATTTGAAAATCTTAATTTAGCTACTTATCAAATTGTACATTCGTTCTTCAGGAATGAGAGTAGGAATTCAAAATATGAACAATTACCTAGTTTAAATTTGAATAATCGCAATCATTTTCCTGCATTCAATAGCTACTCAAATCCTGCTGACCAACTCTTTTTTTCTATAAATGCTGAAGTCAGAATTTACAAACACTCTGTTTACAAATGGCTCGAGCTCAGAATTTTACTTTTCATTCATGATGCATTATTTTCTCTCTCCCTCTTTCTCCAATTTGCTATCAGCTGATCTAATGCAGGTTATACAGAAACCCAAATTTCTGTATAAGATGTATCCCTCGTCGTCTCTCCCATTCTGTGCTGCCTGCCTAAGTCACAAAGTAGTGATCCAATTTCCACCGATATTCGGCAGTTTTCACTCTCTCTTTACTAATAATGTGCACTCCCCAAAAGGCTGTATCAGAAACCTTCTCCACCTGCTAGTTTGATTATTAACAAAACATATCCTCACGATAGTTCTCATTATCTTCTTATATTGTCACTGGATTAAGGCCACCAGATGGGAAGCTCTGCCACGGAACTGACGAACACGGTAATTCCTCAGAATTCAACATTTCCAGAGTGTCCAGACCTACGGGGGAGACATGAATGGACGTACCCCTTATTTCACTTGACAAAAATGTAATATGCGGCTTCCGTAAACTCAGTACCAGGAAAGAAGAGGGGGGATACTCAGTGAGCAGGAAACATGAACCCTGCCTCCAAAGACCTCAGCGTCAGTGGTCTGAGGCCTTGCTAGGTTTACAGGAAACTTTAGGAAACGTGAAAGCTTCTGATTCTCAACCTAGAAGACGACGCACATGTACATAAAAGTGTGCATTAATTTCAGGAGGTCTACAAACCCCAGATCTGTTAGATTTGGTGATGTTGGATTTGTTTTGTTTTGTTTTGTTTGTATTGTGTGTGTAGGGTGGGGGAGGGTGGGAGATGGGGAACAGCTAAGAAAACAAAAACCAGTCCCGAGGCCTGTAGCCTGGGAAAGAGAATGGTGACCACTTAAGGCTCCACCTTTTTCACTAAGTGATAGCTCCATCCCTAATAGCATAAATGGAGCTTCCATTTGAAATAAAATCTTATGGTCAAGGGCAGAATTTTCAGGTTACAACAGACCATCGCTGAGATGCAATGGCTTTGGTAAGGTGCAACGTGACTGCGCACATAGTGAGCAATCCAGCCACAGTCCTCCTTTAAGCTAGATTCCTTTCAAAAACCTGTCAGTTTGCTTATCACATAAAACCTGTTGGCCTAGGATAGTTCCTGAATTAGTTCCTACTATATGTGCCCTAAGCTAAGTGGCACTAATGGTTGGACTAAAGTAGCATTTGCACATGCAGAGAACCATCACTTTACACACAGTTTCTCACCAGTACTGGGTGTCTAAATAGAACCACGAAAGCCAAAGATCTGTCAACATTTCCATTATTAGTTTTTATTTTCAGAGGTTTATGATTCAACTTGAAATACTCATGGCTAAAACCTGGAATAAATGGTGTCTGTACGAAACACACTATTACTATAATTTATTTAATTAAAGAAACTTTTGCACTTTGTAAGAGTAAACAGATGGTCTTAATAAATGCTGACCTTAAAATATCCAGGTGACAAAGGTGAAAAGAGCCTTCCCATATCCAAAAAAACCAGAATATAAAAATGTATATGAGGCCGGGCGCGGTGACGCCTGTAATCCTAGCACTCTGGGAGGCCGAGGTGGGCGGATAGCTCGAGGTCAGGAGTTCGAAACCAGCCTGAGCAAGAGCGAGACCCCGTCTCTACTATAAATAGAAAGAAATTAATTGGCCAACTAATATATATAGAAAAAATTAGCCGGGCATGGTGGCACATGCCTGTAGTCCCAGCTACTCGGGAGGCTGAGGCAGCAGGATTGCTTGAGCCCAGGAGGTTGAGAGGTTGCTGTGAGCTAGGCTGACGCCACGGCACTCACTCTAGCCTGGGCAACAAAGCAAGACTCTGTCTCAAAAAAAAAAAAAAGAATGTCTGAAAATTAGCTGGGCATGGTTGTGTGCTTATAGTCCCAGCTATTCGACAGGCTAAGGCAGGAGGATGGCTTGAGCCTGGGAATTTGAGGCTACTGTGAGCTATGTTCACGCAACTGCACTGCAGCCTGGGTGACAGAGCAAGACATTATTCCAAAAAAAAAAAAAAAGTGTGCATTTGTCTTCAGAACTTTCCATAATAACCAATAGTCTATCATCCTCAGCCTCCTGACACCTTCACTACCTCATCCAATCACCAAATCTTGATGCCTTTCCATCTTTTATAGCTCCTGAATCAATTTATGTTTCCGCTTCTCTACTACGACCCTGCCACCCCAAGGGTTGGCAGATAATGTCATGTCCCACCTGAACTATTCATTGTAACTGCCAACAGGACTCCTCCTATCTGCTCTACAGACAAATGCATACTTCCTGCAGGCAACCAGAGTGATCTTTTCAAAACCTAAATCTGATCATGTCTCTCTCCTACTTAAAATCCTTCAACAGGCCAGGCAAGCGGCTCCCGCTGGTAATCCTAGCACTCTGGGAGGCTGAGGCAGGCAGATTGCTCAAGGTCAGGAGTTTGAAACCAGCCTAAGCAAGAGCCAGACCCTGTCTCCACTAAAACATAGAAAGAAATTAACTGGCCAACTAAAAATATACATAGAAAAAAATTAGCCGGGCATGTCGGCTCATGCCTGTACTCCCAGCTACTCGGGAGGCTGAGGCAGGAGGATCGCTTGAGCCCAGGAGATTGAGGTTGCCGTGAGCTAGGCTGACGCCATGGCACTCACTCTAGCCCGGGCAACACAGTGAGACTCTGTCTCAAAAAAATATAAATAAATAAAATAAAATAAAATCCTTCAATGGCTCCTCACTGCTCTTAAGACCTAACCCCTTAGCAGGGCCTGTAAGTCCCATACTTACCTTCATAGCATCATTCTCTCTCTCTTATGGGGGCTTGATTAACGTGAGTTTTTCACACTAGACTGCAAGATCCATGAGGTCAAGAGCATGGAGTGCTTCCCTTAACAACCTACACCGTGCCTGGCACATCGTAAGCACTCAGGAATGTTTGCGCAAATCAATAAAAAAAAATCTACACAACAGAATGGTTGGAATAAGGTGGTTTTTCACATCACCCACCTGAGAGAAAGGGCAAGAGGCCCAGAGACGAGGAGGAGGTAAGAAACATGTTTCTCCTGTCTTGACTCCAAAGGTAGGCAGATCTGAAGCAAGGAAATAGTCCAGGTAAGGAAGGACCAGGCTGTAACAGACTTTAGTATCTGCGATATGGGTAAGACAACGAGAAGGTGGACAGAGCCCCAAGCACAAGCTTGCTGGAGTAGAGGCAGAACCCGTATTTGGTAAACTGGATTCTTCCAGCCCCGTCTCAAGCCATTTAAAAGGATCCAAAGAAGTCCATGTGTGGATGAGCTTTAAAGAGAAGCAGGGCCCTCACAATGAATGGGCGGAAGTGTCTGCAACCATAATCAAAGTAGAAGAACCCTACGGGGTGGCTGAGGCAGAAGGATGGCCTGAAGCCAGGACTTGGGAGACCAGCCTGGGCAACACAGGAAGGCTCCAAAAATCAGCCAAGTACTTGGAAGGCTGAGGAAAGAGGATCATTTGAGCCCAGGAGTTCAAGGCTATAGTGAGCTATGATTGTACCACCGTTGGCCAACCTGGGCGACAGAGCAAAATGCGTCTCAAAAGAGAAACAGAACCCCAAAGGGGAGGAGAAACTCAGCAGTCAGCATCTGAGCACTTGATCAGAACCCTCCCTAAAGAAGATGTTCTTCCAGTGCTACATCTCAAAAGTTCTCAGGTTAGTTTCTATCAACGCGAGGCAACAGTCTCTTCTTTCCACTCTTATTACTCATAAACTAAACCTTTAACTTGCTTAGATTTTGTCATTTGCCCGGGAAGCCAATGTAAAGGTCTTGCTCTCCCGATACCCAAACGTTCTTTTTTAAGGTTAAATAAGTTGGTAAGTCTTTACAATCTAGCTTCTGTCTTTGACAAGCAGTAGAAATTACACTAGCTCCACCGACAAGCTTTATCAAATACACTGGACCAAAAATCAAGCTATCACCACCTTCCGCACCCTCGCCCTAGAGTTATTAAATGGACATTATGGCTCACCCTGTATCTGCACTAATAAAATGTTCCAAGAGTTGGGAAGTGATGATGATGTTCCACCATCTCTTGAAAAGCCTCACCACGTGACCCGCAGGACGTCCTGACCTTGACTAGCTTTGTCAGTTTTCCCTCAATTTCTCTACCAGAAAATGGGCGGGTTAACATTCTAGCTCTGTGTGCAAGGGCATTTGATGACCTAAAACAAATATTCTCGGACAACTGCAATACTCAAGTTATTCTTTGTCAATAAATCATTTTACAAGCAAAATCATAAGAAAAAAGGGGGTCACCACCACTGCACTGGAGCTGAGAACACACTAAAAGGGAAAATCTGACACTTTTTATTTTCATCAATGTAGGTGACTTAGATGGGAACCCGACCCAGACATCAGAAAGGGATTCCACTGCAGTGAGGACTCCAAATATGAAAATATACAGATTAAATCTAATCTCGTGATACATACGCAACAGCCGATTTTTTTTTAAAAAAAAACAAATCTCCTCCTGAGATTCTCTAGGGAAGACGCCACAAGCCTTTCCCCCCAACTTCCTGAAGCTAACTTTGCAGAGGGAAACTTAACGGGGAAGACTGCGTAGACGCAGCGCGGATCCTGCTCGTATTTGCAAAGAGGCACCCTGCGGCAGACAGCGCCGCCTCCCCGCCGCCCGCGTGGACCCGGCCGCTCGCGCCCCCCTGCCCCGGGCATCCCCGGGAATCCCGGGCTGCAGGCGAGGGCGGAGCGGGAGCGCCGGCCGGCCGGGAGCAGGTGAGGCGGGCGAGCCGGGTGCGTGCGGCCAACCGCCGGGTCACTGGCGTCCCGGGGCGCCCGACTCGCCCTCCGGAGCCGGCTGTCCGCGCCGGCACGCGCGCCGCGGGCTGCAGACGGACGCGGGCGGCCGGGCGCCGGCGCAAGTTAGTTTTCCGGCCCGAGCAGCCCCGCCGCAGCCCGGCAGGAGGAGGCGCGTCGCGGCTCGCGGGCGCGGGGGCCGGGGCGCACGAGCCGGCCGCGGGCGCCCTCCGCCCTGGCCGCCAACCGCCCCGCCGGCCCGCGCAGCGGGGAACGGCCGGCGCGCGCGAGGCCTCGGCCGCCCCGCGCCCTGGCCCCGGCCCCCGGCGGCGGAGGCGGGGCGCCATCGCCCTCCCTCTCCCGGCGGGCGGGCTGGGGGAGCCCCGCCGCGAACGCCCCCGGACGGGCGGCGGCGGCGGGAAGGCTGGACCGAGGCCGGGCCCGCCGACCCCGCTTCGGCGGCGGCGGCACCTGGCCTCCTCCGGGCCTGCGCGCGCCACAGGCCGCAGCCGGGACCCGCCCGCGGCCCCGCGCCCGGCGGCGGTCCCGCAGCGCGGTGGTCAGGCGGCGCCGCGCGGCCGCGCTCCCGGGCCCGGCCCTCCGCCCGCGGTCCCGGCGAGAGCGCGGCGGCGCGGCGCCGTGTCGCCGGCGGGGAGGAGCGGGAGGAAGCGGCGGCGAGGGGGCGGGCCGGGGGGCCGCAGCGCGGGGCTCGGCGCCCCTCGCCCGCCCGCACCCCCGCACCACCTGCGGAGCCGCCGCCCCGCCGCCCCGCTCCCGCCGCGCGCGCCGGCGGAGCAAGTTGCGGGGCGCAGCCGCCGGAGGGGGCCGGGCGGGTCACTCACCCTCATCCTGCTGAGCGGGCTGGGGCCGTCCGGCCGCGGGGACAGCGACGACCAGAGGACCACGAGCCCCAGGAAGCTCCCCACCACCAGCAGGCTGCGTAAGAGGAACCCGATCTTCAGCCTCATCTTCCTCCGGCGGCGAGAGACACAGCCCGGCGCAGCCGCCGCCGCGGCTCCCCTTCCCTCCCGCTCCCTCCTCCTCCTCCTCCTCCTCCTCCTCCTCCTCCTCCCGCCCTTCCCCGCGCCGCTCCGGAACTCCCCTCGGCCGGACCTCCCCGGCGCGGCCCCTCCCGCCCGCCCCGCCCCTGCGCGGCCTCCGCGGCGCCCCGCCGGCCCGCGCGGCCCGCGCTCCGAGCTCGCCCCCGGCCCCCGGCCCGCCCGCCCGGGTCTGGCCTCCGCCTCCGCCCCGCAGCCGGCGCCTCCCAGCCTCCAGACGCCCAAACTTTTATTGTGCTTCTAGACCACGGCTCCGCGCTCGGCGCCCGTGCCCTCCAGACCCCCGCCCGCCCCCCGGCCGGCCCCCTGCGGACCTGGGCGGCCCGGCGGCCCCCCACACCCCTGCCCTGCGCCCCGAGCCCCAGCCGCCTGCAGGAGGCACACCAGGAAGTTGGGGCTGCCGTTGCGGCAGCTGCAGCTCCACGTGGCTGATTTATAGCTGGCAGCATTGTTTTTTTTTTTTTGTATTGATTGTTCTCTCGCTTTCTCACTCGGCTCCTGAAGGCGGTGCGTGTGCTACCGGAAGGCCCAGGTGAGATGTGCAGATAGCGCCGAACTGGAGGCGCTCACCTGCGAAGCCAGTGTCGCCTTCTCTCGGGCGGGCCGCGGAGCGGAAAGCCAGTCTCTGTCGTACGCTAATGAGCAGTGCCAGCCTTGTCCCCGGGTTGGTAAGTTTCTACCCGGAGGACCAAGGCTTTCGGGTTCCTAAAACAGTGTTCCACCCTCCTTGCCTCCCTCAGACCCGACTTTTGCCACCTGACTTGCTTCTCAAGCGCCTTCTCAGCCTGTGTTGCTTAAATTATACAGGAAAGGATATTGGCAAATGTGGACTTTAAGCCAAATACCCCACCCTGAGGAAATAACTTTTGTGCCCACGTCTCCCAATGAAGAGGTCAGCCCCTTTATCTCCCGGAGTGTGTGTAATTATGTAATTACGTTATCAGCGTGCCATGCCCTAGGCAGCCTAATTTTAGGTGAACAGCATGTTTTAAGATTTTATCCTAAGTTTTATGATGGTGAAAGTTGATTCTTTTTCTCATATATGCAATTTTTTTTTTTTTTTGCTTTAAAACAAGTAAAACCCAACTGTGTAACATTTTAGAATGAAACAGAATTTGAATCATCAAGATAAAGAATTGTACCAAACTAACATCATGTACTTCATTGTTTGGGTTACAATAGCTAGTATATTGGGGGATTCTATAGAGGCCATAATTTCAGAATTTCTGCAGAATATTTGAAGTGCTATCCTTGTGAACAACATGGTTCCAGCAATGTAGAATGGCCTCTGATTAAGAGTATTCTTGGTTGGCTAAATAGTTGTACACAGTGCTGTGTGAAAGCCTACTATATGGAATGCTTGGAAGAGGGGGTCTCAGGTGTCAAACCTAAATCACTGTTTGACTTCGCATTTTTATCAGCCACTTAGGTTAAAAACCAGTTGTTTTAAGTATGAGATAAGGAAGGACCTCACCGGAAACCATTTGTTTTTCTCTTTGGTGAAAAAGACAGAATATGCCATTGACAAAGCACGAATCTGCTGGGTCACGTGATGCTAAAAAGCTACTGCCCCATTCACTGGTGATGATTCAGGTCAATATTGGGACCCAGGAATCTCCTGTTAACAAGTAGCCAGGTAATTTTGATACAGGTAATCTGTGCATCACCTTAGGAGAAACACCGAGGGGAAGGTGGGGGGTTGGGAAAGACTTTGGAAGGCAGAACAGGCTCCGTTTGTGGACCCAACTTGAGCTGTTCCGAAGTGAGGCTGACGCCTGTGCAAAGGAGACAGCACCCTAGGTAAATACTAGGCTCGGAACAGGTGACCTACAAGCCATCTTATTCTGATCGCATGAGGGAATAACTCCATTTTAAATAAGCAGGCAGCTAAAGTCTACTTGAATAATTAAACCTTTCATTTGTGCTCTTATTTTCACAGTTAGAGAAGGCAGGGTTTTTTTATTATTATTATGAAGGCACTAGGAAGCTTTATTGTTACTATTATGAGCGTAGCTGGGCAAGGAGGCAAACGGAAAGTGGTACTTACCACCGAAGTGATGAGAGGAGTTCTTTGGCAGTCATCACTATGAGAACATCCTACCGCCACCACCCGCGTTTAGTTTTGCATGTAGAGAACTTAAAATATGTGTGAAAGGGCATATAGTTGCTTATTGATGAACGGGTATACACTTATAAAAGCCCATGTTTCTCTAGTCCTAACAATGTTAAAAAGAAACTGCAAGTAAACCTTGAAATATACGTCCATTGTAACCTCCGCTGGGAGGCAGCCTCTGTGGAGCTGACAGAACTCTTTAGAAAATGAGAAGCTAAGTTCAAAGCCTAGGTCAGGGTAAATCATATAAGCTCCCTGAACCTAGGGCTTTTACCTGCCAAAGAGTGATTACAATACTCAACCTTACTATATTATCAGAAGGAATAAGTGAGGTCAAGTGCATACGAAAATATAAAGTACAGATGGTGTGATGGGGCGAGTCTCGGTCATGTATGGGGGTAATTCTTGCTTTATAAGTGCTACAGTTATTACTGTATGACAGGGATTGTGCAAATCGAAGGTAATGTTATCTGAGAAAGAGGGTGGAGACTAGAAGTGAATGGGAGGGACATAGGGGATGGGCCAGAGAAGGATTGTCCTCTGCCAGATTATGAGGTCATGTGTGGACAGTGACATGGTGCCCTTCTGCTCAGAGGCCAGCTGGGTGCTCAGAAAGTAACTGAGAGGGTTTTTTTTTTTTTTTTTGAGACAGAGTCTCCATCTGTTATCCCAGCTAGAGTGTAGTGGTGTCTCACTCTGTTGCCCGGGCTAGAGTGCCGTGGCGTCAGCCTAGCTCACAGCAACCTCAGACTCCTGGGCTCAAGCAATCCTCTTGCCTCAGCCTCCCAAGTAGCTGGGACTACAGGTGTGGACTACCATGCCTGGCCTCCCACCTGGGTCTCCTAGAGTGTTAGGATTACAGGTGCGAGCCACCTCACCTAGCTGAAGGGAAAAGGTTTTTAAACACCTAATGTATGCAGGGTGTTTCATCTAACCTCTAGAGGACCTGAGGTTGGTGTTACTGTTGTTCCCAAGCTGAGGTTCAAAGCAGGTATTTCTAACCTCAGAGTTCTTGCTGCCCCATACATAATCAGCGTCCACGCCCAGCTATGAGGTCAGGGTTATTTCAACTGCTTTTCCTCCTTACCTGGAGGTTTTCCTTCCAAAGGTAAAACTTTGGAGGGGGTTTTATTTAATTAGAGAAATGATTATTTCACACATTATCATCATCATTAACTGATAGACGGTTGTTTCCCCCTCTCCTACTGAGGCTACTTAGAAATATGAAGAAAGTGATTCTTTTAATTTAAATATAAATTCATATTTTTTTATCTACTGATATTTTAAGGGGAAAAAAGTTGTACTGAAATGGGAATGTGCAGCAATTACTATTTGCAACCAAATTTCAATTTTAACTGTATCTGGTTGCCAAGAACGCACAGTAAATTAGAATCAGTGCTTTATGAATTACTAGTTAAATATCCTATTCCCTATTCTGTAAACCATTTAATCGTATCTTTTTAAAGAACACCATTGATAGCATCTTTAAGTGAAAGTTTCTTTTTATTATTTAGAAAAGAATCACCCTTTAGGTATCAAGGACAGTGTAGATTAAGAATATATAATGCCGTGTGGTGTCTATTGTCTCTTACTGCTCAACAAATGACCCCCAAATGTAGGACTTTAAAACAACAAACGTTTATTTCACACAGTTTGTGAGGGTCAGGAATCTGGCTCAGGGTCTCTCACAAGCTTCTTGCCAGACTGTCGGCTGGGGCTACGGTCACAGCTCAGCCGGGCCTGGGACGTCTGCCTCCAAGTTCGGGCCGCTGGCCAGCAGGCTGGCCCCAGTTCCTCCCTGGCAGTTGGCGGGAGGCCTCAGATCCTTGTCTTACAGGATGGGCCACAGAGCTGCTGGTGACATGGCAAGCTGACTTCCCCCAGCGGGAGAGATCTGAGGGAGCACGGGCTCAAGAGGGAACCTAACCCAGGGTCTGGTGGGAGGTGGGAGGAGGGGGCCTACACAAGGATGTGAGCGCTAAAAGGCAGCCTCTTTGGGAACCATTCTGGAGGCTTAGGAACTGTGTTGGGAATCAAATGTGTGGGTCGGGACATTAGACCTTTCATTTATTGTGGGAATTCAGTTACCACTGTGACATACTGGAATCTTCGAAAAAGAATCCAAGTCTTCAATAATTGCTTATTTCTAATGATCTTGCAAAGAAATACTCTGCATGCGGCCTCAAAGTGAAGGTGTTGGACCACATGGTCTTTAACATCCCTTCCAACACTGACATTCTGAGATCCTCCTATGGTGCTGATACGTGGCTGAGACTTCTACATTTGTGCTCTCATGTGGGATACTATGAAGTGAAATTTTGCCTTGTACTTTTTTCTTATCTGATGTGGATGACTGTTTCTATCATAAGCTTAAGAAAGAGATAATTCCTGAGTTGTGCTCATCTGGAATAAAAAGACTGTTGTCAAGGGCTTCTGTTTGATGAGGTTAATAGTCTCCTATAGTGTTTCAAAAGCAAAAATACTTATTTAAAAGCCCTCTTAGATTTCACATTGTCTAAGAGAACACTACCTCTTCATAATTTGGCACTGTCTTTGGGCTCCCGTAATCCAGAAGTGCTCTTCTAATTTAACCATTTATTTAAGAGGTGATTGAAAAGGATTTTGTCTCTGACCACTCTTGTTTGAAACCTCTTCAACAGCTTCCTAGTGCTCTTCGAATCAAGCCCAGACTCCTCGACTTGTTACAAAGACCTCGTGAGCTTGCCTCTGCTTCCCCCCACGGCCGGTCAGGTACCCTCTTGCCCTCGTAAACTAGAGCCACGTTGATTTTCTTTCTATCTGTGGAACAGGCCAAGTTCTTTCTCACTTCTCCACCTTCGCTTATAGTATTCCCTTGCCTAGAAAACTCTTTTGGTAGTTTCTGAAACAACCCCCACCCTTCATCAAACTCCTGTTAACCCTTCAGATTTCAGTGTATGCATCAATTCCTTCAGAAACCCTGCCTCACGTTCTCTGAGCGCCCTGTAAGTTCTCTCTCGAGGTGTAGAGTTCTGCTTCATAATTCGTTATTCAGATGTCTGTCACCTTCATTAGGCCAAGTTTCTTAAGGGCAAGGACCGTGTTCTCTTGTGGCATTGCATTTCTAGGTGTTGGCGGTGCTTGGCACAGAAGAGATGCTCAGGATGTGAGAGGGTGAGTGAGTGAAAGTGTATTTCATGTGTCACTGATTAAAGCATAGATACAGTTGGAAGCATCCTTTAATATTTTGAATTAACAGATCTTAAAAGGCAATAATATCTAAATGCAGAAGTATTTCACAGGTAGATAGTTTTGCCCTTATTTGGGAGCTGGGAAAGAACTTCCATCCGACCAAAATGAGTACTGTCATTCCTAGATAATAAACCGATAGCTATTTGAAACTGCCTATCAGCTCACGGAAGGAAGATGTGGGAACCTGGTACCTATAAGACAAACTAGCCTCTCTCTTCTTCACGTCAACAGTCTCTTAAAACATAGCGTTGATGTGACAGGGGTGGAGTGGAAAGAAGCTATGTCAGCAAAAGGGCCAGAGAACCCTCCCTGCCATAGGTAGGATGAGGGATTTGGCTAGACTCAAGTTCCTAATCTCCCTTCAAGTTCTAAACTTTCATAAAATGAAGGCATGAAATTCACCGAAGAAAGACTCGCGTTGTCAGCAGAGTGGTTAAATGACCTGAAAGTCTTCGAAAGTGATATTTGTCAAGGTCCTGCTGCAAGTCTTCTTATAATTTGTGCACATAAATCTCTGCATCAGCAGACAGGTGGCTTCAAACAGCTGTCATTTCATATCTTCTCTCCAGAGATCTGCTTACCCCCACCTCTTCCTAGAACCTGGTACCAAGGCAAACTAGCCTCTCTCGTTAATATTGGCAGTCGCTTAGAGCATATCTTTGGCACAATGGGTAGGTATAATAGAAAGAAACTGTTGATAAAAGGGCCAGAGAACTGGCCCTGCCATGTGTAGAATGAAGAGGATGGCTGGTCCACACTGGGCACAGCAGTGATCTCTAGAGGACAGTAAAGACATGTAGACCTGCAGAAAGGGGTCAGGGAAGAAGGGACATTCCCATGCTTGACCAAGGCAAGATCTAGAACCTAAAAGGCAACCTGATGGAAACAACGAAGAAGTGCTTTGCACCGTCTTCTGAATGTTTTTGATTAATTTAAATATGGTTGGCTTATTTTTAGTAACGGACTGTGCCCACGGTCCTGTTTTAGACATTTGAGAGGAGATAAACAGAGTTGTGCGCAAATGAAGAAACTAGAATACAGACTAGAGAGAGATTATGCAGACAGAGTATCCCACACGGTCCAGGAATTAGAAGCTGGCCAGGGACTAGATATCTGTTAATTCCAAACCTCTTGTCTTTTAACTGTGCCATACTGCATCTTGCTGATGTCCGGAAATTTCCTCTTTTCTTTAGTTATTGTCTAGAAACTGAGCAAGGACGTTTCCTCTTTTGTTTGAACTTGCGGATTTGTATTAAATGACTGTTTGGAGAGCCCCACCAGGCAGCTGTGAGCCAAGAGTTCTGCCCTTCAGGGGAGCTCAAAATACTGTCATTTAGACAAATGTACCTTTTGGCACATTGCAAAGAGTTTTGAAATTTGAATTTTAATTACATTTCTTTTTGGAGAGTGGTCTTTGAAGACTTGGTTTTATGGGATAAGCTTCTTTATTCAAACCATATAACTTGATTATTCACAAATTGAATCCTTTTCTATCGTATTTTCTTATATATTTTTAGATATTTCTATTTATTCAATGTATTTTTTGAGCATGTATCAGGTGCCCGCCATTGTTCTAGATGTTGACGATATAGCAATAAACTAAAAGAGCATAAATCCCTGTCCTCATGGATGCTGAAAATAAACCAGATTTGTAAATTATTACATGTTGTTATTGAATAAACTGCTATATCACTTGTGTGTCAAGCATTGTTCTAAGAGTTTCAAAGATTAACTTATTTATTTAGCTGGTGTATTAGAAGCATAGAGTGTACTAGAAGACAAATGCTGTGAAGAAGTAGATGGAATGCTGGAAAGAGGTGAGGGGAAGTTTCAATTTTAAATAGCCCAAGAATATCTCGCCGAGAAGATCCATTGGAGCAAGACAGAAGGGCACCAGGGCACAGCCAAATGCTACCTAAGGGGAGATGGCTCCAACTATAAGGAGCTGACGCAGAGGCCCTAAGGCAAGAGTGTTGCTGCCTGTTTGAGGAAGAGCAAGGACAGAGGAGAGCTGTGGCTGAGAAATTGAGAGCATGAGATCAGAGTCCAGCTGTGGCGTTTATCTAGGTGAGAGGGGAAGCAGTCAGAGGGTTTGGTGCAAGGTGGCCTGATCTCACTTACGTCTAAATAGTATCGCAGCCTCTGGCTTCCGAGTTTGGGCCAGAAAGGAACAAAGATAAAAGGAAGGACCAGTTAGGAGGCTATTTCAGTAATCCAGGTGAAAGACTGTAGTAGTGTAGACTAGGTTTTTGACAGTAGGGGTGGGTAGCATAGGTCAGAATGTGGACATATTTTGATTATTCTCTGGCTATCATGGTTCCAAATAATTTAACTTCTTGTTTTGATTCCAGACTCTCTGTAAGTAGTTAAATTAATAACCTGTAAAGCAGACTCTAAATGCTCCAGCGACACACATTATTTAAAGAAACTGTGCAAGCAATTACTTGGCAATTTAACACTTTTTGTTTAGATTTTCATAAAATACAGTGTATTTTCAAATGGAACAACCTGTGTTTAGAAATTAAATCTCCCTTGCAACAATGGCAGCTTAGGTGCCAGGATCAATTGATCTGATGAAAACAACTGAAAATGCAGGTAAAATATTTTTTAAATCTTTTTAAGTGCATCCATGAGTAACCAGAAAATAAAGAATGCTAAGGTCAAAGACTGGTCAGAGGAGGCCAAGCTGAGCATGAAGCTGGCTTTTTTGCCTTAAGGGCTTTGGCCAGACCTGAGATATCTGAGGTGGTGGGTTTGAGACCAAAAAAACAAATTCAGCACCCACCCCAAAATGGAAAGTTTAATAGAACTGCAAAAACCAGGCTCCCCAAAAGGCTTCCTCCCCAAGGTGAAAGAGAACTAAAATTAACCCATTCCCCTCCCCTTTTGCGGAGAAACGTCCCTCCACATACACCTAAGAAACTGGTCACCATCGATTGATTGGCCCTCTTTCTGGTTTGCAGCCAGCATTCATGCTACCTGGATGGCTAGGAAAACTTTAAGCCAAGAATTCAGTTAAAAGTCGTCCCGGGCCAATAATGTCACAAGGCGTTACAAATAACAAATCCTTTCTGAAAGAACCCCCTTCTCGTCGCACTTAGAAAAATACTCTGCCCATGTGGTCCATGAAACGCGTGGCTCACAGCTGAAAGTCACCGTGGACACCCAAGCTCCGCGAGGGAGAGCCGGCGGACCAATACGCTGCAAACGTGACCCAGAAAAAGTGAGCAGTTGCAATCATCAGAATATAAAATAATGTATGTTTGATACATTTCACGAAGTGAAAAAAAGAGCTCAGGAAATATGAGTAAAATTAAGAAAAGGTATGACTTCCAGAAACAAAAAAAATATATAATTTAAATTTTGAAAGTTAACAGATGGGTTGAACTGCCTATTAGAATTGTTATTATTGAAATTTTCTCATCTCTTGGCATCTGGGCTCCAGCTTACTTTTCTTTCAGGCCACTCATTCCCAGAGTATTTCAGTAATTCTTGTACTGTCTCTAAAAGGAAGGCATTATTTAGAATTCAGTCGGTTCTGGCTGTTTTTCTTTTCCTCAGTTCTTAATCTTTTCCTGGACTAACCCATTCACAAGGTTCCCACTACAGTATGTTGCTAATTCCCACACCTACATTTTCGTGCAGTTTGTTTTCCAAGCATTTAGACGTACAGGCCATTTCTCACTTGGAGGTTCCGCTGGCACTTCAGAGTCAGCATTTCCAGAGTTGAATTCATTTGCTTTCCCACCAAATCTCTCTGGGCTCCCGATTTAGTCATCGACACTTAAGAAATTTCTAAGACATCTTCCATAGTTTCCGCTACTTTTTCCTCTTGGAGATAGTTGTTACTACTGCCTCAGGACCGCTTTATTGCTGGTGTTTCTTTTGTATCTGTTCCCACTGCTGTGATTCAGGGTCCCTCGCAGTTTCCTTCATCATGTTCTAACCTTCTAACCATCACCTTCTAACCTCCTATTTCTTAAAACCGTTATTCCCAGCACTGCCAGAATTATTTTCCTAAAATGCAAGTTCAATCGTATCACTCCTGGAGCAAGAGCCTTTAGCGGTTCACCCTTACAGGCCGTAATTCATTGCATCCTGGGAAGTCTCATCTCCTCCAATAAAGCATGAATGCAGGGTCAGCACCCTGTTCCGAAAACGTCGTGAAGATTACAGGTTTTCTTGGACCTGTGGGTACAGAGTGTTAGAAGACTCAATAGATGGTGGAGAAGGAGAGATCCTGCAGAGTCATATTACATACATCCTTGGTTAAAAAAAAAAAAAAGTCTTAGGTGATGTGGGCAACAGCCTACTGCCTTGCTTTGGGTTTGAGAAGTGGCAGAAAGTGAAATTGAGTATATTCACACAGACAGCCAGGAGAGCACTAGATAGACGACTTCATCTGTTATTAAATAAAATGAAAAAAAAAAAAAAAAAAAAAGGGCCGCAGAAAAAGTGCTACAAAGCAAGGGGATGGGGTTTGGAAATTTTTAAGACTTAGAGGAAGAATATAAATGAATTAGAGGGTAGGCTATTTGCTATGACAACCCCCAAATTTTAGGTGCTTAATGGAATAAAAATTTATTTTGTCCTAGTTGCTTTCTCGCTGTGGATTGGTTGAGGGCTGGGGAGAAGACTCTTTGCATGTAGGAGATCGTCCGTGCGCCGGAAGTCAGAGTCCTCTGCTGGATACTTTGCTTCCAGCTGGCAGTTGAAGATTAAAAAAGAGCACGCACAGGATCACCAGGAGGTGTTTTAAGAGCCAGTCTTAGGCCGAGCACGGTGGCTCACGCCTGTAATCCTGGCTCTCTGGGAGGCCGAGGAGGGAGGATCCCTTGAGATCAGGAGTTCGACACCAGCCTGAGCAAGAGCATGACCCCGTCTCTACTAAAAATAGAAAAATTAGCCAGGCATGGTGGCATATGCCTGTAGACCCAGCTACTTGGAAGGCTGAGGCAGGAGGATTACTTGAGCCCAGGAGTTTGAGGTTGCTGTGAGGTAGGCTGACACCATGGAACTCTAGCCCCAGCGGCAGAATGACACTCTGTCTCAAAAAAAAAAAAAAAAAAAAAAAAATTTAATAAAGGAAACAAAATATTAAGTGGGGAAAAAACATATAAAGCTAAACACACTGTTTCTAACTGTATTTTTAAAAGAAATTTATATGTTTTCACGTTCAAAAACTATTTAAAAAATCCATTAGCATTTTGATCTATATCTGAATAGTATGTTCTTAGGAATCTTCTTAATATTATCTGCGTTGTTAATAGTGAAACTTTTAATTTTAAAAATAAACATTACCAAAAAGTTTTTAAAAGAAAGGCAATAACGTAGTTTTAAAAGATTTCCAATATTTCCAGAAATTACCTATCAGAGCACTTATACATAGTAGATGCTTAATAAATATTCATTGATTGAATCAATAAACTATTGAATAGAATAATTAAATATAAAAAGCCTAAGAACAAATGTAAAGGAACTGTTATTTCCCTAGCGATGTTATCTGAAATGTGGTGACTGATGAACCAAACCAACCACACTTTCTTTTTTATAGGATTACCTAATTTCGGTTTTATAACACGTAAGTCATACTGTAGGCGTGACACCAATACTAGTGAGTCACCTCTGATAGTGTTTGCGGAACTTTATCATCTTGGTGCTAATTATGCCATTTTCAGTCATACCTGGGGTAACAATATACTATGGATTTAAAAAATCTTTTTCATTAAAATCATTTACTTTAAAAAAAATTTTTTTTTGTTTCAGCATATTACAGGGGTACAAGTGTTTAGGTTGCATATATTGCCCTTGCCCCACCCGAATCAGAGCTTTAAGCATGTCCCTCCCCAGATGGTGTGCACCACACCCATTAGGTGTGAATATAAAAAATCATTTACTTTTTATAAACCTAAATTTAGCTTTGATTTGAACAATGATACCAGTAAAATCACAGGAGTGTGGTATTGCTTTTTTCTGCATATATTAAATATATAATTAACAAAATTTGTTAAAATATGTATGTTCTTGTGTTCTACTTAATCATCTTTCTATACCCCAGGTTTACCACGCTTTGGGAACAACTGACTTATAATGTGTGGTATTTACCTTTTCAGTGTTTTAGGTTCAAGCTCTCACGTGTTTGGGGACTGTGAACAACCCGTGTGTTTCCCAGCTAGCATCTAGTTTTATGACTCATGATCTAGTTTCGTGATTTAGTTTATACATAGGCACCAAAAAGTGAATGCTTTAATAGGGGCTTTATGGGCTGATCTTTTTTTTTTTTTACCATGCCAGTTTTGTTTTTTAAAAATCAATTCTCTATCTCTCTCCCACCACCCCATTTTCAGTGGCAGTCCCCCGATATGATATAGAATGTTTCTGTGGCAAACTTTAATGAGTTGGTTAATTTATGGAACATTTTGTAAAGTCCAGAATTCTTTGGTTTGTAAACTTTTACTCAGATGAGTAAAATACAGAGGTAACTACTGTTTATTGAGATCATAATCCTGTTCCCAGAGAAGCTAGGTAACCAAAATAAAGGAAAAAAATGTTAATCACTAATTTTATACTTTGGATAAAGGGTTGTTTTTTTTTTTTAAGATGATAAAGAAAGGCAAGCTTTGAGTTTGGAAACACTTAAAAAATACAGAGGAAATTGTATCTGGGGAAATCCCTACGATAGAGACCTGTTTGTGATGATTTATGAGTTGTCTGAAAATATGGATGCGGTTTCTAGGTTATTTCTGCCTTTGTGGTTATCATGATTAAGTGTCTCATTTTTTCAAGCCAGGTATTAAGAAAGCGGTGGGAGCAAGGCAAGACAGGGTAAAGTCAGCAATATAATCACTGTGATCCGGTACTCAAGTGGTTATCAAACCAAATGACTTAATAATTTATATTAGGTAGATTGCAGTAGAAAACCTATAAGATTTTCTTTACCTCTGTTTTTAAAACGAATAAGAACCTTCCACACAAACCCTATCTACAAAGTCCATGGAGGATCTCATAAAGCAAGAGCTGACAAATGAACATTAGCATTCATGGTGGGGTACAGACTTTTGGAGTAAGCCCTTTCCTGCATACTGATGGCCAGAAACACATTGGCTGAGCTGTTTATTATTATTATTACGAATGGGATGACTGAATCTCCATTATAGGTAGTCGTTCCATCATGAGATTCAATCTTTGTGTGTATTTTAATTATTGAGCCAAAAAAAAAAAAATGAATAATTGGAAAGGACACCTATGAAGAAATAGCTGTCTTCTGTATTGTCCTGCTAGTGAGGAGCTATGAATTGATTTTTCCCCCTTTTGACATCTAAAGTGAAATATTTGTACATCTAGAAGATAAAGGGAGAGAACAAGAAAATAGGGGAACGAGATGCTTTGGGTCAAGGGCCTTAGCGAATGCCCCATTCGCCTGCCCCTTGCTGCACATGTTCGAACCCTAACCTTACCCCGTGGAGCTGCAGTGATCAAATGTCCTCACATACCATTCTCCCCCTCTGACAGTATCTTAATAGGTGACTTAAATAGCCTGTTTCATGTGTGTATTACCCTGAACTGCCTCATCTTCTTTGAAGTTGGATATAAATCATAAATAATAAATGGCACATTTGGCCCCAGTTTTGACTGACCTCATTAGACTTTGAATGGAAATCATAGAGACCCACAAGCATACATTTCAGTTGTTTTGACGCCGAGGTGTAATGGCTAGAGTTCATAATAAAATGTTTTATGGGGGGGGGGGGGGGGAGAAAGGGACCAGGGCCAAAGCAAATGGCCACACCAGGCTGGTAATAGGATCTAAACCCAATTCTGCAGACTCCAGTCTCTTTACTGGGTCTCCTATTTCAAGTCGAAGACATGATCAGTTTGATTACTTTGTCGGATTTAAAATTAAGTGATTGGACACTGAGCGTGGGTGCTGGAGATACGGCGATGGACAAGATAGAAAGATTCTCTGCTCTCCACAAAGCTTAACAGGCCCAGAGGGAAGGCAGACGTTAATTTATATGAGGAACGTTACGATAAGAGGGATTTATGATCCAGTATAGCGTGCCCCGGAGACACCTGGTGGTATCTCGGCTGGTCTAGTGGATCCAGAAAAGGCCTCCTGGAAGAAGTGGTGTTTGAGAGGACGCTGGCAGTTGGGTAGGTGTCGCCCAAGCCAGGGGCGGGATGGGAAGGAGAATGCGCAGAATGCCTGAGATGAGATGAGTAACGGGAAGAAGTCCTCGTGTCTGGAGCGCACGTTCCAGGGCGGGCAGTGGCGAAAGCAAGGATCTGAGAGATGATCCTAAAGACTGGGTGAGGGAGGGAAACTGAGAGCCACAGAGAGCATTAGCGTCAGCTAAACACCCCAGAATGTGCCTGGTCCAGTTAGCGTCTCTCACCTCATCTTAGCGCTGATCATGTTCAGAACACACGTATATTTATGTCCCTAAAAGTAGACAGGAGGAAAGAGAAGCCAGCGCTCTCTTCCCCGACGCTATTCCTCAGTTTATTCAACATGTTTGTATTCGAGGGCATGCACCCCTGCACTAGGCACTGTTAAAGACCACACGAGCAGGTGACCCCACGGGTAGCTGCTTGCCAATTGCACGCGTAGAGCCGCGGCGGTTACGAATGAAGCAGAGGCCCTTGCTCCCACGAATCTGACAGGAAGATGGGACAAAACAAAATGAGGCAACCGGGCCTGTCTATTAACAGGTATTACGCAGACCGCTTAACGTCTTAATAAACACGCAAGTCGATCTCAGGATCATATCCAAGTATAAGAGAATTTTTGGCTTCTAAAGTCATTGTTTTAAAAAGATTAAGAACTAACTTCCGTTTTATGTTACAAACATCAAATCACTTCTTGCTTAAAAATATGAGTGCGCCGTATGCCAGACATTGTACCAGGGATACAAATTGAGGACATCGTTCCTGGCCTCTAAGAAGCTTTCAAACAAGTGGGGACTATAGATGTGTGAACAAATATGTTACAGTAAGATGTGCTGTACAAAATGCTTGAAGATGTTAATGTGGGCAACTTCATAAATCTGTTTCATTTGTTCTCTCATTCTGCAAATATGAGAGGAATGTATTTCTGTGGACACATTTTTAAATAAAATGATTGAAATCCAACACATTCCTATTTACTTCTAAAATGTTCTAAATAGAATAAGATGTCTAATAATGTTATAAAAGTAATGAACCATTTTTTTAAATTTGGGGTATAAGTCTTTTGGTAATCAGAAAATGAACAGGCAGCAAATTGCATTCCAAAAATGAGACTGTTTTATTCAAATGGAGACATTTTCAGCATGATGAGAGTTTTCTATCAGCACAAGGTAAAGAAAATCAACCAGTGGACTAGATCCCAGGAAACTTTACAAGAATGTCCAGTTTGCTTTCTTTTTTAAAAAGACTTTATTTGTAGTAGTAAAATCATTTATATAGCTTTGTTCTTAAATGCTACACATCTATTTTCGTATCATAGCATGAAAAGGTTTCTGGTTTTATCTGAAACATACGAATGTATCATAACTCTCACCGTTCGCATATGATTTCATTGATATATTTATTCTACAGATATTGACTGTGTCAGACTAAGGATATAAAGTTTTGCCCCTAAGGCATTTATAGCCTGGAGAATCTGAATGGAATGATTAATAGTTACAGAAAGTTAGTGGGGTTGTGTTGTTTTGTTTTGTTTTGTTTTGTTTTTTGAGACACAGCCTCACTCTGTTGCCTGGGCTAAAGTGCAGTGGCATCAGCCTAGCTCACAGCAACCTCAAACTCCTGGGCTCAAGCCATCCTCCTGCCTCCACCTCCAGAGAAGCTGGGACTATAGGCACATGCCTCCATGCCCAGCTAATTTTTCTATTTTCAGTAGAGAACCTGTCTCTACTGAAAATGACTCCTGAGCAAGGAGTCTCACTCTTGCTCAGGCTGGTCTCGAACTCCTGTGCTCAAGCGATCCTCCCACCTCAGCCTCCCAAAGTGCTAGGATTACAGGCGTAAACTGAAAGTTTTGTGTTTTTTTTTAAATCTATTTCTACAAAAAAAACCAGGTACTTCTTTTGTTTGACCATTCTTCTCACTACTACCTTTAATTAAAAATTTAAGGTAATGGGTGGTTAGTATTTTCAAATATCTTTTTTTATTAGAATTGTACGAAAACACTTTTTCTGGGTATCTTTCATTTAGTTCTATGCTATAATAACTCACATCATGAACTTACCAGGAAGTTCACTGTCATGATTCATCCTGGTGAGTTTTTCTGTTTAAAAAAAAGACAGGAAGGAAGGAAAGAAGAAAGGACATGCTAATTACCATAATTATCCCTGCAGCTCTTTATGGAAGATGCATAATAAGAAGAAAAATTAAGTACAATTTTTGGAGGAACAGCAATTAGGGAACACAGAAATGAGTAAAAGTGAAATTTAGATAGAACTGTAGGATGATTCATAATTATTTTTAAACAAAATTGGGAAAACAGGTGGTTAATAGTCAGTGCAATCTAAATAAAATTCTCAATTTCATAGCCTAAGGATTGAGGCGACCCTAAAGCAGATAGATGTGTTATCAAGAGGAAATAATTTATTGCAACTCTTTAATTCAGCATAATATGAAATTTCAGCCACCAATTGTTCATATAAAGCCAACCAACTGACTAGAACCATGTTTCTTGCCCAGAAATAGGTCGATTAAATAAATGATTGCAAATTGTGACGTCTGATTTCATAAGTCATTTAATGCTTAATAACAAAAGCAAATCAACCAGGGGGGAAAATAACAGTTCTAATTTGTTGCTTTTGAGGTTTTAGATTTTATTTAACTTCTTTAATTTTGAAATCTCAGCATTAGAAATCAGAATTTTTTAATTACATTTTTCTTCAAATAGTCTCAAGCAGGGGTCCTCAAACTTTTTAGACAGGGGGCCAGTTCACTGTCCCTCAGACCATTGGAGGGCTGTTGGAGAGTGCGGCACACATTCCACACATGCGCACTGTGGGCCTGGGACGAGTCGGCTGCTAAGCAGGACAGGCAGGGGCAAAAACACCCGGCGTGCTGGATAAATGTCCTTGGAGGGCCGCGTGTGGCCCGCGGGCTGTAGTTTGAGGACCCCTGAAGTGATAGTTTATTGAATGTATAGTATTATATATGTAAATTTTAAAGTGAAGATTGTTTCACTTGATAGGTTTATAAAAAATATTGATTGCCCAAGTAGAAGTTGCTACGGATAAGAATTCACACTGCCTAGTACACGTGGACAATTTTAAAGACCGTATATCATTTTAAATATGCATTCTCATACTTTGAGACGAGTACATTAAAAGAGGAATTTTACCATTTAGAGCTGTCATAAACTTGCATTTATTGATTCCCCCAGCGTTAGAGCACAAGTGATTTCATTAATAATAATACCACAACTCACGGCAGCTCCAAACTAGTCCTGTCCTTTCACTCCGAGCACATTGTCTACCCCTCGGTTCGGAGCGTATCGGCTAGCTTTAACTAAGATTCAGCGGAGTCTCTTTTTATTTCTAAGTTTGAAGAGTTAACTGTTCCGAAGTATGCAGTACGAGAAAATCATATGTAACCCTAACGATATTTGTACCCCCATAATATGATGAAATAAAAGGAGAAAGAAAGAAAAAAGAAATCCATGAATTGAAGGGCTGATTACCAGGGTGATTGCTGGAGCCCACATTCACGTCCTCTGGGTAGAGTAACAGGGGGGTGTGCAGAGGCGACTGTGCGTTTACCTAAGTCCACCGCCTCTCCTCCCCGGACACACAGCTTCAGTGCGTTTCCCAGGTGCCCCCAGTCGGGTCCTGTCACCGCGTTGTAACCAGTGGAAACGAAGCACAGCACGTGCACGCCTGGCCCCCCGACCTCTCTTACATGGTCCTCCAAGTTCTGTGTCGTCTGCCCACCACACGCACAGGACGCAGGGAAGGCCGCGGGCCCGGGGATGGGGAAAGCGTGTGTGGAGTGGCTTTTCCCTCTTCCCCGCCCTGCGCTTGCGCTGGACAGTGACGAGGACCAGAAATTGACCCACGTCGCGTTGTGCCCCTGAGGTTTGGGTTGCTCATCGTCACAGTTAATGCGTGATGTGCGATGCGGTTGGCAAAGGAAGACGGTGGGTAGGAGAAGGAGAAAGCAAGTGCCCTCGCTTTATAGTTTGCCATTAACTCCATATGCTGACTCGCGTGAAAATGAATACAGAAATAGTATAAAACCACGCGAGTGCCAGACATAGACAAAAAAGCCACCAAACCAACACGTTAAGGTTCAAATGCAGTCGAGTGCCTTGCCACCATCCATTTTTTTCCTCAAATGAGTTCTGTACATCTGTGTCCTATTTCCCCAGACACACGAGGGCTGTCCAGAAAGTATCCAGCCATTGTTACTATAACGAGAGTGGTTTGCGTGGCTGGATACTTTCCGGACAGCCCTCCTGTATCTCTTGACTTGCCCCCGGGAACCAATAGTTCATTTCTTCCACTCACATCATTTCCCCCTCAATTATTTAGCTTTATCATCCTGCATTCCATTTCCTGGTTTTAAAAAAAAAATGATTTTTTTGAGCTGAGTATGGGGATTCATGTCTGTAATCCCAGCTACTTGGGAGGCTGAGGCAGGAGGATCACTTGAGGCCGGGAGTTTGAGGCCGGTAGACCAGGATTGCACCTGTGAGTAGGCACTGCACTGCTGCCTGGGCGACACAGGGAGATCCCATCTCAAAAAAAAGAAAGAAAAAATGATTTTTTTGTTTTTCAGAAATTGTTGACGATCACTTCTTTGAAATCAATGAATTTGGCAAGGAGAGGAGGATAGAATAGATTATGAAATTTAAAAAAAACAGCTTTTAAAAATTAATTTTGTCATTGTTAAAAATTAAAATGTCTTCCTCCTTTTTCTACCAGATATTACAATCTGTTACAATACTATAATAATCGAAATCAGTGTAATGGTGACACCACAACAGACAGATCGCTGGATTGAAATAGAAAGCCCAGAAACATATTCAAGTATATACAAACCACCCTTCTGTATACTATATATATAGTATATTAGTGTATATATATATATATATATATTTATTTGGATATGTTTCTGGACCTTCCATTTGAGTAAACATCTTCTTCCCCCTGTCTTGTGTTTTCTTCCCTTTCCTTTTTATATTCTTTTTTTTTTTTTTTAACACCGTAGTGTGGTAGCAAAGCCTCCAGAATGGCTCCCAGCACCTCCAGCCACGTGCAGTCCTCTCCCACCGCGTGCCGGCGTTGATTCCTGAGAGCAGTGGAGCACGGCAGAAGTGATGAAGCAGAAGTAGGTCCTTCCCCAGCCCAGCCTACAGATGAGACAGCAGCTCAGAGGACAGCCAAGCCAGAGCCACCCAGCCAAGCCACTGCCAAAGACCTAACTCTCAGAAACCATGTAAGACGATAAATGCTCATTGTTTCAAGCTGCTGAGCTTTGGGGTGATTTATTACACAATAGATAAATAAAGCACATAACGCATATATAAAAGCAATCAAACCAATATGGGTCAGTGATTAATAAGTTAAATAATTAGACAAATTTGGACACTTTTGTTTCCATCTTAATTATTTTCCTCAAAATGACTTTCTACAGGTAAAAGATATTAAGAGTGATTACCAACAGGACATTTAAAAAATTACCAATTAGCTCTGGAAAGTAAAATGTAACTACAGCATTATTTTCCATTTTATTAAACCTGCTCAACAGTATTGCAATGTCTTTGTGTTTATTGAAAAATGTGATTTTGGAACTCTTTGGTAGAAAAGCTACTTCAAATTAGTCTGAAAGCTATCACGTCTTTCCAGCAATGTGTAATAATATAATAATTGCTTAGTAGAATTTCCTGAGGTGAACTGACTTTATTATACATTTTAAGCATAATATTTGTAAACAAGTTCTTTGGCAGTACTTGAAGACAATTTTTTTTTCTTGTGAACATCCCCCTTTATGCTACTGATACTGTTTGCAATTTCTGTCATTATTCTTGGTGTAAAACTAAACTTCAGTGGAGTACCTGTGCGAATGCTAACTATTTTTGATTGGTGGAGCCCCAGATTAATGAAGCTTTATCAGGTGTAAGGGAACTGGAGAGGCTGAAATCTCAAATTAGGAGTCAAGGCTGTCGTTCCAAGCAGCTATGTGGTCTCTATGCCTCACTGAGCTTGGAAATCCATTTCTGGTACTAAATTGTCTCAATCTTGGTCCTGGTGGCAATCTTACTTTCCCACTCCTTTTCCCCTGACTAGCATGACTAGGAAAGTTGAGCTCTCAGAGGTAGGACGGTGGTTGGCAGGATGGGTTCCTAAAGATGCAAGTGGAGGGATGGAAGAAGAGGAACAGGACGGGAGAGCAGGTAGGACGAACTTCTTAACGGACACAGCGGGGCTTAGACACTCTCTCTATCAAAGCCTGGTTCTGAGCAATTTGGTGAAAACAGAAAAAATTGGGGAGGCTAAGGCAGCAATATATATATATATATATTTTATTTCATCATATTATGGAGGTACAAATATTGTTAGGGTTACAAAATTGCCCCTGTCCCCCCTCCCTCCTCCCGATGTTCCAATCCCCTGGTGGTGTGCGTCACACACGTTATGGTAGTATACACCCCTTTCCTCCTCCCCCCTCCTGCCTGCCCACCACCCGATAAAAAGTTTTGTTTTGAGGTGGTTTTTTTTGACATTTTGGTTACATTGTATATCTTTGCCTCTTCCTCAGAAAAGTGAGAGTTATGCCCTTCCCCTCCAAAATACTCTCTACCTCCCTAAGATTGGGTCCCTCCCCCCTCCTGAATCCCTGGTGAGCATTGCCACCATTTGAAAACCATAGTTTTAATCAGTCAGTACCAATTGGATGGCGAGTAGATGTAGAGCCCATTTTCCATGTCTTGTGTAAGGCGGCAATATTTGAGGGAGAAAGTTGAGATCTCAGAATAGATCTGAAAAAAAGACAGACTAAGTTGCAATGCAGTTATCACCTTACCTAGGACCCAGCGTCAAAATGAAAGGCGAAGTCTTTGCATTCATCTTGGAGAGACGCATGCTCCCTTTTATGCATACTTTTCCCGATAGATCAGTTACAAAATGATCGGTCAGTATAATGTCACGGTTATTGTGAAGGGTACAGACAATATGTCTCCCCCCCCCTTTTAGCATATAGAGGTTAGTTTCCATATTGCACATACCTTAATATTTCTGTGTGAATGAGCAAATAGAAACATCATAAAGACAACCCGAAGGAATTTCTTTTGGTCGTTACTCCTCATGTGAGATGGATACAAAGGAAAACATTGGAAAATGTGACCGTGTTGTGAACGTCTCATCAGAGCAATGCTGCGTGTGAAAAGACAAATTAGGAAAAGATATTTGTAACACGTGTAACTGAGAATGGATTAATATCTAGAACAGAAGGGATTCTCACAACTACACGCAACCCCGTAAAAACTTGGACAAAAGATATGAATAGGCTTTCCCGAGGAGAAGAAACACAGATGACCATAAACACGGAACAGAAATGCTGAGACACATGAGTCGTCAGAGAGATGCAAACGAAAGATACTAATAGACCCGTTGTATGGGTAAAAAAAACCCTAAAAAGGTCTTACAATGCTAGATGTTATTGAGGATATGAAACAACGGAAACTCGCATTACTGGTAGGAGTCTAAACTAGTACGTTCCCTTTGGAAAGCAATTTTGCATTGCCTAGTGGAATTGTACGTGTGCATGACCCTTGACCCATTAATTTTGCATTTAGGCACACTCTATCTCACACAAATGGGCCAAGAGCGTGTTGATAGGGCGTTCTTCTTCTTTTTTCTTTTTTACAACCAGTGCTAACAGGAAGATAGGCTATTATTCTTAAGAGCAGAAAGCTAAAAAACAACTATCAACAGTGTAATCATACAATGGAAAGCATTAAGTGGCAAAAATTGCTCCACTGTAATCACACGTGTCAACACGGATGGCTCGCGGGAACCTCAGGCAGGACAAGAGACGCGAGTCACAGTAAACGCACACAGCACATTTGTATCGGTGTATCTGTCAATGTGAAACGAAAGAAGGCAAAATTAAACAATACGTTGTTTAGAGATGTCATTTCTATAATACACATGGTACAATAAAAAGCATGGTGTGACACACACGCTTTTCCCCTAAGGAAAAGCAAAAGGATGCTTAGCTCGAGGTTCAGCACAGCGGTTAGCTCTGGAAGTAGAACATGAGCTCTGGCTGGCGAGGGGCAGTCAGGGGCTTCCAAGCTGCTAGTAGTGCTCCCTCACTCGAGTTGGGTGGTAGAGAAGAAAGGGTTTTCATGTTATTGTTATTCTTTAAGCTGTGTATATATATTGTAAACCCTTTTCATGTGTGATATATTTGACAGCAAAATAGTTTAGAAACATGTTTGGAGTCTACACACTGGGGGATTAGGCTGCATAAGGTTTGCAAAACTAAGACAATTCCTGTGTCTATTAAACCGTTGATTTTCCCTCCTAAATATTCCTTAAACTTGCCCCTGCTCTCCTTCTTTTTGTGTTTGCTCTTCGCCCTATATCCTTATCATTTCTCATCTGGGCTTCTGTAGTTACTTTCTAGCTGGTCTTCCATGCAGTCACCATGACGTAAATCTAATCCTGGCCCGACCCCCGTTGTTCAGAACAGAAGTCCGTGGTCTAGCTCTCCCCCAGCTGTTACCAGTGTTACCAGGATACTGTAGTAGCAGTATCCTCCAGAGGTATTTATTATGCACAAGTACTACCTTGCTACCGTGTTATACATACTTTTAAACATTTAAAAGAATAAAGATATGATACTTATTATTTATAGAATTTATTAAGAGCAAAACTATTTTTGCTCTTAAATATATCATTACCAGGAATTTTAGGAAGAGAAATGTGATTTGATAAGGGTCATTATTTTTGAAGTTTTAGTGCAAAACTTAGTAACACAGAGAGTCAGAGATCTAGCGCCAAGGTTAATTTTTTGTTCTTGGTTTTAATGACTGTCATAGCCTTATTTTTCTCGCTCATATTTTTATTATATGCTGTATTTTCTCAATTATTGTTTTCTTTTTGTACCTACAGTAGTATTTTCATAAGTTACATGAGAATAAATAGGTAGGTAATAAATAAGTTGAAGAAACCATTAGAGTCAGTATATGCTCCCAACAATTAAGTGTTTATAACTCAAGGCTTCAAATGTATGTAAAAATTTCATAATAAACAATGGGTAATCTATGGAGACTTTATGGCAGTAATGAATGCAAAGACGGATAAATCTTCAACTAATTCAGTTCTGGAATATCTGAACACCCTATGATTTTAAAGACCTACTAGTTAAACCGACTAGCAAGAGATAGTATTTTCTGGTCATATAAAGATTAAATTGATCAGATTATCTTGTTAATTTTTATCAAGTTCTGTCTTATATTACATTTGCTAAATTGAAAGAATAATATACCTAGACTATACCTGAGTTTCCTGTAAACCTTCTTGGAATACAGAAGAGGTTAAGAGACCAGCTTTTGTTTTTAACAATTCGATTTTGTCGTATGATGCGGAAGTTGCAAAGCTTTCATCAACAATTACTGACTACTTTCGTTGTTGTCCTCATGTGGGAGTTCCGAAAGACTGTTTGAAATGCATTCAAGTTACAGAGGAGAGTGCACACTGGAGCCTCCTGTACTAAACAAAGAATAAGAGAAAAATACTCACTTCTCTCCAGCGTGTGAGCAATGGAGCATCAGCACAAACAAAACAGGCACTCGACATAAAGCCTGCAGGAGTCGAGAAAGGAAGATCAAAAGCAGGTTCATTAGAGAGGAACAGCATCAAGAAAATACAAGGTTATTTGCAACAGAATTTTTACAAAAGAAAGACAAGCCTGAGGAGACTATTAGGCAGACACTTCTTTACAAACTGAGTTACAGACCGTGGTTCACTTTATAAGGACTCCAATATACCGTATCCAACAACGAGCAGCAGCGTTCACAAAAACGTCCTGTCACTCCTCACTGTTTGGGCCAACCAAACTCATCCACAGTTGACAAATCCCTAAATCCTAATTTATTGAAAAACCATGAATGTCCCACATCATTCTAGACTAATTCATACCTCTCAGAGACCTAAGTATTTTATATCAATGTTACTCTATTATGAAAGTATAAAATGATTTACTCCTTTGACATTAAAAGAAGTGAAATATCTAATTGGAGATTACATTCCAGATGTATTATGATGTATCATTTTTGATGACAGTGAATATGAGAACTTCCTAAATTTAATGCACATTATGAATCGCACCAATGGATCATATTAGCATCATTGTCAGAGTGAGATTCTGAACACCTGAGAGTCCCATCACTCTGGGAAGGAAGAGAACAATTAGTAAACAGCGCTCCTGTGGAAATGATCGTGGCCGTCTCTCTTTCTCAGCACATGGTGGGACTGCACTTCCCCGTGCACTTGGACTTAGGTGTGGCCATGAATTTCTCTGGCTGGAGGAAGCCACAGCTTTACGAGGCAGTATCTCCTTCACAGCATCTGTGTTCCCCAACACTCTGCGATTGACGATGTTTAAGTTGGCAGCTGCCCAGCCAGCTGGGGTCCCTGCTCGATCACCAAAGGCAGCGGCCTGCTTCCAACTCACCACAGAGACATGGCACAGCAGGAAATAAATAAAACGTGTGCTGTAAGCCGCTGAGATTTTGGAGTTTGTCACTGTGTCGCAACCTGGGCGATCTGGCCACAATGCCACGCACGGGAGCACGCACGGCTCGGTGGGTCCCTGGACGTCATCATCGCGTGTGAAGTAAAGACAGGTTCTCTGTCCCCATTCTGCTTTGCTTTATCGAAAGAACCACCAGGAGTTGCTATGAGAAAGATATCCCAGTTCGTATCAATTAATTTGCATACTACAAAGATGTGTCTAGCAAAGTAGGACAGATGGCGCATGTAATAACACACGGTAGCCGAAATAATGCTGGCCATGTCGGGCAGCTTGTTATGCATTCTTCTGCATTGTTTTATTTGTATTGAATGAACAGGAAAAAAAATTAGATTTTCTTTCTTTCTCTTTCTTTCCTTCCTTTCCTTCCTTCCTTCCTTCCTTCCTTCCTTCCTTCCTTCCTTCCTTCCTTCCTTCCTTCCTTCCTTCCTTCTCTTTCTTTCTCTTTCTTTCTTTCTTTCTTCCTTTCTTCCTTTCTTTCCTTTCTTTCCTTTCTTTCTTTTCTCACTCTTGCTGGGACTAGAGAGCAGTGGCATCATCATAGTTCACTGCAACCTCAAACTCCAGGGCTCAAGGGATCCTCCTGCTCCAGACTGTTGAGTAGCTGGGACTACAGGCACATGCCACCACACCTGGCTAATTTTTCTAGTTTTTTGTAAAGACAGGGTCTTCTTCTTGCTCAGGCTGGGCTCAAGCTCCTGGTCTCAAGTGACCCTCCCATCTGGGCCTCCCAAAGTGCTAGGGTTACAGGCATGAGCCGCTGTGCCCAGCCCTAATTAGTCTATTTTTTAAAGCAATTTATTCCTATTCCATGTGGGCTCTGATATTTACCCTTCTGATCAGAAATGAGCCAAGGCAGCACGTGGGAGTCCTTGTATTTATTTATTGTTTAAAATTCAGATCATACTATGGATTCCATTGACTCAATTTAAAGTGGTATTATTTTTATTCGATGAGGGAAGGAATCTTGTGGGTATTGTTCAAAGTTATATCCCTAGTGCTTGGAATAGTGCACATAAGTAGACCCAAAATGAGTGTTTTTTTGAATGAATAAATCCGCATTTTTGTTAGAAGTGTTCATTAACTGCAAGGTCAATGCGAGTTAATAGTCTGATGTGGCTCTCCCAAAACCCAAATGCCATTTTAGGCTATAATATTAGAAGTATCCGGTCCAGGACAAATGGAAGAATATAATTCATTTTATTTTTCTTAGTCTTTCAGGGTATAACATTTAGTCAAATATAGTACCACACGCTAGATAAACAGACATTAATAAATTCTATTAGACTGTTTTCCTAACTTTTTGTCCACCTTGCTGACCCAGAAAATGATAGAACTTGTAAGATACAAATGGGTAGAAAAGGCCTTGTGGGGCCAGTCTTAGGGCTGAGGGACTAAAAACACTGCCAAGAACTAACACATTTCCCTTAGAGAATCCTGCACTTCTAACGCAAGGTGCTGTGTAAATGCTGATAATGAAAAAAATATTTATATGACATGGGAGAGAGACTTTTTGTATGCTAAAATGCTGCAGGACTCAGGAGAGAGCATAAGGTTGAAGATGGTGCTTTCTCAACACCAAGGCCATGACACCCACAGAAAATGGTGACATTTTGGCCCACCCGTAACAGCCTCTCTGGGAAGCTCTACTCCATGGTGTCAGGAGAAAACCCACTGAGACCAGAAGGAGGGACCTTGAAGCCATAGAATTAGTAATTACACTGGCCACAATCAACCCAGCACCTCCAATGCAAGGCACTTTGCATACATTAACTTATTTAATCCATTTAACAACTGTATAGTGTGGTGTTATTTCCTCTGCTTTTTGATTAAGGAAACAGAGGCTTAGAGACATTTATCATTATACCCAGTTCTGTGAAAGTGGCTGATGGCAGAGCCATGTTTTAAATCTAGGACTGCCCCTAAATGCCATGTTCTTTTCTCTGCAAGACAGAAAGGGCTTGTTGTGCACACGACTGTCTTCAAATGTCACAATGACTGCTACAAGGCAGAGAGGTTAGAAATCTCTGACACTCCAAGAGGATGATGTAGTACCTATGAGTGGAGCATGAAGCAGGACAGACTCTGTTTCAGAACTAGGAAGAAATGACTATCTCAGGAAGGTAGGATTCCAACCCCAAAGACGGTGTTAGACAAATGACTACTTCTTAGGGAGTTTCAGAGGAAACTCTTGCTTGGATGACCTCTGACTTTGCTTCCAACTTCCGGTATGATGTTATAAAAAGCATGAAAAAATTATGTTAGAAATAGTGTTTCTTTTTTTCTTTTTTTTTTTTTTTTTTAGAAATAGTCTTTCTTTTCCATGAACTTTCTCAGGAGGGATTTGTATTTTAGACTAATTGCATGTGGATAAAAAGTCCACTTGCAAGAGAAAAGGCTCAAAAGTTCTCCAGAAAGTTTATAACTGCCTTTCTTTGAAGACTGCCTTTCTATTTTGGAGCTTCCAAGACCTGGAAGAAATACATTCATTCTGGAAAATCAAAACACAGTCTCAAACCTCCAGCATCGGCAGGACTGGAATAGAACAAAGAGGCTCTATTACGTTCTTCAGTCCTTCCCGGTGAGGTGTGTGGATGGATGTCAACCAATAAGGAATCTTAGAATCATTAGATTGTCTTACTTTTGGGAGTGGATGAAGTAATTTTTAACGTGATTTTTTTTGTTGTTGTATGTAAGAGAAAGATTATATTTATTTTCAGATTTCCTCTTGTGTTGTATTGCTTTCTTAGGGGGGAAAATGCCCTTTTCTTCTTCCCACCATTTCTTCCATAGATACACTTTCATTTTCTGCTTTAGAATAGCAACGACTCTCATAAATCAAAGACTCTCTAAGAAGAATATTTGTGTCCCAGACAGAGCACAGGACAATTGAATAAAGCACTGGCCGAGGAACAGTGAAGAGAAGTGGGGGACCCAGGCGGCCTCACTGACGCCACCCCACGTTGTTTTCTCCGGGGTGTCCCTGTTACTTCTCTAAGCCGGGCAGTCGGTGCCCTGTTGGACCTCCAGTCCCTCGAGAAGTCTGCAATGACTTCGGACCTGTAGTTGTTACCTCCTTGATTCTTCATTCCCCAAACCGAAAGTAAGACACAAACCTAAACTGCTACAGAGAAGGGAATTCTATTGATAGGTACGGGTGTGACCTTCCAATCACTTGCAAAGGATCGCCCTTTTCCTTGGCTGAAGGAACCTTTCACTATAAGGAAGACTAATTGAAGTCAGAGAAAGTCCAGTGGATCTGGATCGCAGATAATTGTCATTAGTAGCATCAATTATTTGTCAAATGGAAGTGAGCACCTAAATATCAATGAAATTTGCTGAAAGCTATCCATCCACCCAAATAAAATACTTGTATAATTTATTTCCTGTCTTAGCCATCCTACTATTTTTTAAAAGCCACGTACATCGATAAATGCTTATTGAAATTAAAAAATAAAATATTGTGATTGGGAGATAATGGTAGAGAAAATTATAACTTCTTTGATGCCTGTATTTTGAGACAATTGCTTGATCGGTGAAGCTGTTTTAAAACCAAAGTCCTTTCAGTTCAGTAGATCCATTGGTAAAGATCTAAAATGGACTCAACACATACCTAATTTTGCTTCCTAACAATAGAACTGGTGATGTTTTTTCCTTTGATGAGCCCAGAAAATGACACAGTGTTTAGGAATACACACCCAGGACTCAGACTGCCGGGACCCCGCTCCCTCACTGACCAGCTGCATCCCATTGAACAAGTTTCTTACCTAGTTTCCCTCCTCTAGACCGTATTCCCTCATCTTTAAGTTGGTGATACTGATAGGGTTGTTGGGAGGATTAAATGGGATAAATCCTGTGAAGTATTTAACATAGTGCCTGACACATAGCATTAAATGAATGTTAACCCTTATTATTATCATTAACCTATCGGTATGTAGAATTAAAGGAAGTACACACATAGGGGAGTATACTACTAATAAACAAATAGGTAATTTGGCTGCCTTTTGTATCTTAAATTTTTAAGATGTGTGCACTTAAGTTTTTTTTTGAGATTTAGATTATTGTGTTTTGTTTCTCTCTTTTTGTACATACTTATTATAGGAAAAATAAACTAATAAATACCACTTTCTGCGTATTGGTTTTCTGTTTTGGTACATACTTCAATACTTATAGGAAAATAAACTAATAAATGGAACTCTATTTTCACTCTATAGAAATGTGTACAAAACGATTAAATGCTTTGCTAAAGTATCATCAAACCTAAGGCTATTACAATTTTTTCTCCATCAAAATATTTTTTATGTTTTAAACACATACACTATCTTTAAAAAGTAGTCACTATCTTTTATTCAGTGCTAGAACCTCTATTATTCTAAAGTCTGGAGACAGTGCTGGTGCCGTGAAGTTTGCAAGTGGATTGACAAGGGCTTCTAAGAAGCACGGGCATAGTTCAGAATATTATCCTAGAGGTAAAAAAGAACACTATGTAAATAGAGATGGAAATCTCTTTTATCTTGAGCTGACAGTTCCGTATCTTAACATTAACAATCTTCCAGACACTAAAGTTATTCAAGTGTAAGACAATCCCGGATGAATTAGTTCAATTGCCATGAACTAATGGGCCAAAGAGTACAGTTACGTACACCCTCATTCAGAGAGCGATCTCAGTTTTCACTAATGTTCTGACTCCTGCAGTTAGATTTACACTGGGGTGTTTTTTTTTTCTCTGAACAACATTTAAATTTAACTTCTTGTTCTCCTTTCTTATTACTTGTTTTTGTCTAGCATGATTTTTATGCCTTTAGGTGCGAATGAATTATTTATGTATCCATATGATTTTCTTTCTGCATCTCCATGCTGTGTTTTAAGTGAAAAGTTATGAAGGAATATTGAATATGAGGAGAGTAAAACCAAGGGAAATGCAATATAGTCGTGTGTGTGTGTGTGTGTACTGATAATGTCAACCATCAAGTATTACTGGACTTGGCCAATAAAAACAAATATGCGATATTCTGTAACTGCCTTCACCAGTTGTTTATTTTATATCTCCCTAAGGCAAGATTATTTCCTAGAAGACAGCATTCTGTAATATAATCCTTTCTCACCTCTAATCTCCCTACTCCCCCTGCTTCCCCAAATACTAGGTAATTTTACTAAATCATAATGCATTTTGTTAGCAGTGTGGGGAAAGGGACTAAATGAATGTTGGATAATCTATTGTGCCAGTGGATAAATCACAAAGTGCCATTTCTCCAAATCAAATATATTTGCAAATCAAACCCTGCAGTAGCTGCAAAAAGTAGACATTGCAAGACTCATATTTTACATTCATTGTTAGTCATAAATCTTTAGAATGCCTTAAAATGAATGTAAAAAGTCATAAATCCTTAGAATGGCTTTAATTTCACAAATACAGTTGTATATCTCTTTCCTTGCAGTTCACAGATAGTGAGAGAATTTGCCACATGAGCACTATGCTATCCTAACAAAATTCATGTCTTTAACAGGCCTTTCTCAAAGACCCATCTCTCCCTTAATCTTCTCCAAAAGTCATAAAATCATGCTTTTTCTATGATGGACACACAGTCTTAGGCTGAAATCCCCAACTTTGCATTTTCATCTTCAAAATCTCCTCTCTGTAGGGAGTAAGCACCCTTCTTGGTTCTCAAATCAGAAAAAATAGAAATGGCGTTTCAAGTCTAACTTGATCTTACGTGTCTTTTTTATCACTCAACAAATGTTTCTTTCTTCTAACCTCACAGTTTGCCATAAAATTCTTGTGTTAAAAATTATACCTTATCCATCAAAAGTTAGAGATCAAAAAAAGTGCCTATCTGGTCCATTGTGAAGCCATCTGCTGGCTTTCAACTGGCATCTAAGAAGGAGCAAAGTAAAACCTTTTATTGGCTTGTAGCATTAAGAAAATGAGGCCATAGGGCATTAAGTCAACTACAACAGTGATTTTTTTCCTTCTAAAAACTAAACCTGCTGCAATATATCTCAAGAAATCTTTTATTTCTTTTTCTTTGGCAGTGTTTCAGAACTCATGTAGAATGACTTCTAAAACAACTGTGCAGTAATGTGATCAGAGAGGTGTGTTTAGGGTCTGAAAATTCAGAATGAGCTTGCTATGTAATCTTTGATGACTCTCTTATTCTCTTGGTTTGCTGTGAGTGGATTTCTCTTTCTGTAAAATATATACTGCTTTTTATCTCCTACAGCAGGAAGAGAAAAAAATCTTTGAGAACTCCCTTAGTATAGTGTTTGTTTTTTTTAAGGACCACAATTTTGTTAACTTTCAGGTACTATCTGTGTTGTGGCTTCACTTTTCAGTCCCTTGCATCCACTATTTCAGCTACTGACATTATTCCATATTCTTTTTGACATCAACATAAAATTTAGATCCTAAATAGCTACTGCAGGTCTTTATGCTTTATTTTTTTTAATGTAGTACCTCTACAAAGCAGTTTATTTTAACTCCCTTCTTTTCTAGATTGTTGCTGTTGGAAGGCATACTTTCTAAACTCTTCTCAGGCGACAATAAAATGGACTCGCTGATAAACCTTCCTGCAAACAGATTTTCAGAACTCCTATTGATCCAGTGCGCTTTCATGTCAAAGGAAGAATGGAAACCTCAGCTCCGAAACAAGATAACTTCGGCTCCAAGGCCGAGGAGGCCAGGCTGCGGCTGGGTAGTTTTGATATCTGAAGGATTTCAAAACCTTCCCCCTGTGAAGGATGAATGATACACCCACGGCGAGGCATCACCATGACGGCACTAAGAAGCCCGGCGTGATGGAACTCTGCAGGTCCTGCAGGTCACCCCTGTCACAGAATAGCTTAGTTATTCTCACTGAAGTGCTGTGCCGAGCCCCGGGGCCTGTGGTTCTACACTGATCCCCGTGGTCAGAGCGAGGACATTTTCTTGTCCCCTCCAGAAACGGACAGGAGGGGACTCACCTGAAAGTACGTAGACCTCACAGCTACATACAGATACTTTCAATATTCTGTTGGGAATAAATTACTCTGACTCTGCCCACGATGGCTATTTTGGCTTTGACAGCTGAAGCTCTGTGGTTAGATCCCATAAATCCCTACTCCAATCAGTGGGTATCAAAATATGCATGTAAATTCTCTGCATCAGTTCAGTTCAAACTTGTTCAGGTAAGGACCAGTGTTATTTTTAGAGAAAGCACAGGAATGTGAAAAGGACTTTCTTTTTGCAAACTGCCCGCCTGGGACCGAGGGCTAGGGTGAGCAGAACAGACGTGAGCAGGGTGGTGGCTCCCTCGTTTCCAGTGACACCATTTTCCATGACTTCTCAGCAGCCGTGGCCATGTGAGTGACTGTAGGCATTTGAGGAGGGGTGGAGCATGTACCAGTAGATAAATCCTCTTCCCCCACCCGATACGGGCTACGAGAAAATTATTGCTTTCTTCTCCTTTCAAGGTTTTTTTTATGAAATTGCTCTGGGATTGAGTTTCTTTGCTGTTGTTGTTTTGTTTTCACAATTTGGGGCCTTCTGAGCTCGAAGCGGTGGTCTCATTTGTACAGCAAGAAAAGATGCAAGTTATTCCCATCGTGTTGTGTGTGTGTTTTTTTTTTAAAACCTTCCTAACAAATGTGCACATGCCGTTGACAGGAGCAATCGTCTCATTTCACATTTGTGTTAAGTCTCTTAATACTAGCAACAAATGCAAAACAGGTGCCGAAAAGAGCCCAAAGCAATTATAGCTGAAATGACACATCAGTCATTGTAATAATCAGTCGTTGTAATAACAACTTAACAATTAAGGGTTAGCTGAAAATCTTGTTAAACTCAGGACGCTGCTCAGTATCATTAGCGTCTCGCAGAAGTGTCAGAGTCACCTCGATGACCTGCCCTGCCTCATCCTGACTCAGAACCGAAAACGCCCTTCGGATTAGCGTTTCCCCATTTCCCAGCCTGCTCATTTTACCGAATGACATGATTATGAAACTCTGGTAAGTTTTGACTTGCCTTCTGTCAAGAGGTTCATTTTTATGTGTTTTCTATTAGACGCCGCTTACCCCAGCTTACGCCATAAATGAAATTACCCATTTTGTAAACTATGCTCAAGTCACATATGTCTTTATTTCATGAAACTATACAGACCGTATCCACTGTCATCCTTTTTATTGTCAGTGCTGAAATACCATTTTGGGGGGAAGTTCACAAAACAGACTCAAAATCAGTTCAAAATCCCCCCAAAGACTCCAAATGCCAAACTAATTTTTTTACCAATATCGATGTATAGAAAGGGTAGAAGTTAAGTCTGATTTTCTTCTTCCGAATGCCAACATTCCAGTTAGTTTCAATCCTTTTATTCCCTTCCTTATTTTTTTTTTTTTTTAATTTGTCTTGGATAAGATTTCAGTTACACGCGTACTGTTCCTGCTTTCACTTAAAGGCTATAATTAAGTCTTCTGTTTGTTCTGACTGCAGTTCATTTCTGGCGTTGGATAAGAGCTAAGATCTTGCTTCTCCGGGCTCTTCCCTCAATAAAAGTGGAGGTAACAGTGAAATGATTACCAGCTTTTCCGATGTGAATTATAATACACATGACAAAACAAATTCACTTAAATACAAAATGGGATGTAGAATTTTTGTCATCAGCCGCTTGTCAGGCTAACCCGCTTACAAATTCTGAAATAGTTTTAACCTTCATGTTTTTTTTCATTTCCATTCTCAAAAAAATACCTCAAGTTTCGAGTGACATGCTGTTTCTTGGGTTTATGTGTGCTTTCACTTTTTAAAAGCAATGAATATACTACATTAAAAATGTTGCTTTACTTCATCTACTCTAGTTTTTTAAAGGTCAGAGTTGCGCTCGATTCTGCATGTTCTAGAACTAGATCATGGAAAAAATACTTTTCTTCCTGGTTACTCTTATGCAACCTGGAGTCATCCTCCTCATTATGAAGGAGTAAATGGGGCACTGGAAAAATAAAACTGACCTCATCATCTTAGGCATGGCACAAAATTAGGTGCATGGTGAATATTTAAAAAATACTTAGCGGTCTGAAAAACAACAAAGGTCTTAACATTTTTTAAAGATGAATCTTACCTGTTATTAACTCCACTGAAGCGACTGAGACCATAAAGATTTTGAAATGATAAAGTGGGTAAAGGAATGGGAATAAAAGCTATTAACAGCTTTCAGGCTTCTTGTTCTGTGTGTCATCAACCAGATGAAGGAAGGCTACAGGCTTTATTTTCCAAATGACACAGTTTATCTCAGTGTTTCTGGGATCCCACAGGCTTCCTAGTTCTCTTCCTCCTCTTCCCCGGATCCCCAGACAGAGTCTAGCTCTGGTCCTGGGTCTGGAGTGCAGTGGTGTCATCATAGCTCACTGCAACCTCCAGCTCCTGGGCTCAAGCGATCCTCCTGCCCCAGCCTCCCAAGTAGCTGGGACTACAGGAGCACAACACCACGCCCGGGTAATTTTTGTAACTTTTGTAGAGACGGACGCTGTTGTCAGAGGTATTCTGTTTTCTTTGCTTTCTCAAACACATGCTAAGATCGCCAGCAAATTGCTGAAGAGCTCTCATTTCTCTATGTAATACATGCATTGGTCTCCATGGACTCCATTACTCCTTCTGGTCTGTTTTCCTCTTTTAACCACTTCAGTACGAGCGTCAACTACAGTCGACAGCCACAGATAAACGCGCACAGCAACTTTAGCTGATAGCCATGATATGACTTTTCTAACTTTTCATTTATCAAAATAAAATTGTGAACATTTAAAAGTAACGTAATAAAAACATATATGTCTATGTTACCTATTCTGACTTACATTCCAAGTAAAGCTGCCTGTAACGTGAAACAAGCTTCCAGTGCTTTCAAGCTTTCCTCATCACAAGAGCAAGACGGACGCGTCGTCAGTGCGCAGCACAGACCACCGTGCGACTGTGAGTGCGGCTGCGGGCGAGGTGTCACGGCCGGTGAGCGCCGGCCCCGAGTGGTTAAGCATAGGAGGAATTTGTGAGTCTCCCAATCCTTTCCCGGGGGTGGAAGTTTCAACCTACATGAGCCTACTACCTCCTCTCCTGCAGGCGGCCCTCCCGTGTCTCTGGCGTTCTGGGCGTATTGGCTGCCCACGCAGCCTCTGTATCTTGGGGGATGCCTGACGTCCAGGGACCTGACTCCCCTCTTTTCTTCGTGCTGGAGAGAATGGGATGGAGAAACTTCTTTCTTCCTTCCCTGGGTCCTTTGACCCTCTAGCCTCTTCAATAGGAAAACATCAGCCGACATGTAGCATGCAAGGTTTACAGAAAAACGGTTCATCGGAAAATAAACATGAACATTTATTGCTCACCTGCTATATATACCGTCAACTATGTTGAGCGCTTTGCTGAATCTCGACAACTCTATGAATACGCGTTACTATGGTGCCCATTTATAGGTGGGTAAACCAAGTCTTAGGGGGATGAAGCAACTTGCTCCGGGTGGCATGGCTTGGTAATGGTGGAACAAGGATTCTAGCCTAAGCTGCCTCACCAATGCTTCCAACCACTGGCAAGATTCAAGTTCTCAGTAGCCTGAGTTTTCTTCGTACGGTTGAAGGAAATGACCGTGAGGTTCGGGCTTCGCAATGTGAGTGTCCGTGCACATGTTCTGCCTGCCCTTCCGACTTTCTCCGCGTCTCTCTGCTCTGCTGTGGGCACCAGGAAGATGACCTTATTCCATCAATGGTTCCTTTGTCCTTTGGCCCAAGGATAGCCTGAGCTGGGTGCTGGAGGGAGGAGGGTTGGGGAGGTGGCTCCCTGTGCATGTCACTGCCTGCTGGCTGGGTCCTGTCCCCACAGTGCCATCCTCCTGTGGGATGGCCCTTCCTGCACAGCCCTCTCTGTCCCCACTTGGGAGTGGCCACACCTGCTGTCCCAGCCCCAGGGAGGGCACTAATCCCTGTGCTTTCTCAACACCCTGCCTGCACCTCTGTTAATAGGCTCTTTGCTCCACTCTCCTTGCATCTTCCTGCTGTGAATATGCCATTTGTTTCCTGCTGGGACCCTAATTGACCAGTCCGTTTGGGTGTTCCCCCATTCCTGACCTGGTTCTGCCTCAGTACACACCCCTGCCTCACTGGGCTCCCGGGCAAACTCCGTCCCTGCCACAGGAGGGGAACGTTTTGGGATCTATCGTTCCTGAATCCTGCAGTGTCACGTACAGCTCTGCCCGACCCGGAGGACCTGGGCAGGGAGGAAGGGAGGCAGGGATCCTTCAGCTCTGGCTCGGTTCTCCCACCTGGGGGGCTGCGGGCCTGCTGGCACCTTGCTAAGTGATCACAGCTCTCAAGGACATCTGGTAATTACATTCTCAGTGACAAATCAGACTAACCTAGAGAAAAGCATGTCTCTCCCTGGCCAGGCTCTGGCCCACACCTGCAGGAACGCTGGGTCTGTGTCGTTGCGCCTGAGATCTTTGGATTCAGATTCTTTTCTGTCCTGCTTGGGGCCCTGGCTGTCTGAGCGAAAGACCTCAGTAGCCTTAGGGGTTCCCTAGAGACCCTTACCCGTTGTAGCAAAATTACTCCGGTTCAGAATCTGGGGAGATGCTACCGGTGTCATCTCACTCATAGGTAAATTGAGATCTGTGTAGTCTCACTGCATTGGAATTGTCTTTCCCTTTCACAGTTTCCTCCAAAATTCTGAATCCGGAAGTGAATACAGAGTCCTAGGGCTGAGGTTCAGAGAGGTGCATCTCAGGTTTTGAAGGGTCAAGAAGTCTTCTCGCAGGAAGTGACGGGTGCTGACCGGGCCAGGAAAGGACTTTCTAGGTGGAAGGAACACTATGTGCAAAGGCACAGAGGCAGGACAAAGTAGAAGCAACTGAGGGGATTGGACGTGGAACTGCGTGAGTCCTAGTGTTTGTCTGGTACAAGTACCCTCAGGTACCAAGGGTGAGAGGTCAGGTCTGGTGTCATTAAGGTCACATCAGTTGTGTATAGCTGGCATCTGTCCCATCCGGTTAGTGCACAGGGTGACCAACTGTCTGTCACAATTTTAACACTAAAATTCCCACGTCCAGGAAACCCCTTAGTTCCAGACAAACGAAGGCAGTTGCTCACCCTATGTTGTTACAGCAGTTTTTAAATATTTTGAACATCACCCCTGAATTAATGTATGTATTGTATGTAATATATATGCATATTACAACTTACATAACGTGTTACCTACACAGACAGGCACAAGCATGTTCCTGGGCTCTTCTTTTACAAGGTGATCTCTTTACTAGTACTCTCACTCTTTTCGTTTTGAGCAGGACTTCTCACAAGGCGGTGCATTCTTGTGCATCATCTGAGACAACCTCCTCTCACCTTGGCAGCGTGAAGCATTTTTCCACGCGTGGAGTCTCCGAGGCGTCTTGAACCGTACTTTCCCGCTGTCAGATGAGTTCCCCTGGAGGATCTTTGAAGAACTCACTTCAGACTCTCGTGCTTAGGGGAAATTCCTTTTCAGCCTCAGAAGATAGCTGGCTGTTATTAAAAGAAGCGCTTGCTGCGACTGGAATGTTTGAAGACTGTTCCAGAAATTGTGGCTTCGTTTTCGTTTTAATTTTAGTCCCGGAATTGTGTATTTAGTATAGACCAATTTGCAGGAATAGCAGACGCCCCAGCTGAAGCCTGCAGCAGGCGGGAGCAGGAGTACTGCCTGCTGCGCCCCAAGCCGAGCAGCTGCGCCTCGAGCAGGCACCCCACACAGCTGTGGCGCCCGGCCCCCCCAACTGCCGCACCTGGGGCCCAGGATGTCGCCCAGCGGACCGGACCGGGCCAGGTGGGGCGTGCCACAGAGAAGGCTGCCACCTCCTTCCTTCCTTCCCACATCTGAAACTTGCAGACGTTTGTAGATGGGCTGCCAACATGTGAACGTCTGTGTCGAATTGTGATCCTCCTGCTTAGCCGCAAAGGCACATTCCGTGTTCGGAAGGCGTTTTACTGGATGCTTCGTTACAAGCCAACGTGCTCATCTGTGGCTCTGTGAGGTCTGGAGACGGTTTCCAGGCTTGCAGGGGTGTCCTCATTATGACTACTCTCGTCTCGTTGGAAAATCAGATTTGGAAACACGGCAGGATGACAGCCGTGCAGGTCCACGCCCCAGGGGGTGCCTTTCATGCTCCGCTCTTGTCCCCAGAGTCACATCCTCTCTGCCTTATGTTAGCCTCTGCCAAAGCCATGCCAACAGAGAAAATGCTGGAAAGTTCCCTCAGCTCCTGTTGGGCATGAATGAGGGGATTCACCAGGTAGTCACCGAGCCCCTCCCTCGTGCCAGGCACCCACAGGGGCGCCCCTGCCTCTGCTATCTGGCTGTCGGTGGCACTTTCAGACCATGCTGGGAGGTGTATTTTGGGGAATATAGGCGTCGACCCACAATACGTATTTCTAAGTTCTACCCCCATTTTTCAGTGTTTTGAGAAGAAAACCTATACAGGATCATGAAAAAAGAAGCTGCTTTCTTTCCATGGAGTGGTCTATTTTTAGATTTGGGGTCTGGGCGCGGTGGCTCATGCCTATAATCCTAGCACTCTGAGAGGCCGAGCCGGGAGGATTCCTGGAGCTCAGGAGTTCCAGACCAGCCTGAGCAAGAGAGAGATCCCGTCTCTACTAAAAATAGAAAGAAATTAGCCAAACATCTAAAAATATATAGAAAAAATTAGCCGGGCATGATGGCACATGCCTGTAGTCCCAGCTACTCGGGAGGCTGAGGCAGGAGGATTGCTTGAGCCCAGGAGTGTGAGGTTGCTGTGAGCTAGGCTGACGCCGTAGTTGCAAGGCTCTTTTCCTCTTCGTTTCCACTGGGTTTTAACACATCTGTGGTTACTGGCCTTTCTGCTTTTCCCTGTCAGTCCTGGAAGTCTGGGTTGTATGAGTCGTAATTCATCCAACACTTAGTATTAGGGGTGCAAAAGGTGCTCACAAGTTGCTTGATGAACGATTGCACGAAGGAGCAGTTCCAAACAGGCAAGTGATGTGTTCAAGGTCAAAAACTAGTCGCTGGCAGCTGCCATGCGATTTCTTTGTGTGCCTTAGGAATACGTAACTAGGACAATAGGCCTGGCAACCGGAAGGCCCAAAGTCAGCCGGCCGGCGGCTGGGGGAAAGGTGTGAGTCCCACAGACAGACAGGTCTGGACGGATCAGCCCAGTTACCGTGAATTATTGCCTCCTTATTAAGAAAGCACCTGACAAATTGAGGCTTTATGGGTGGAGCTGAACAAAATGAAAAGCAAATAAATGGCTGGTCTAATCTGGGAAAGAAGCAGGAAGAATTCTGAAGAAAATTGACACTCAGAGAAACCTTGCTTAATCTGATGAGAATTTTGATGATATAATGACATGTTTTGTGGAAACGTCTTTTATATATACATACAACAGATCGTGAAAGGGTATATGTAATGAGTTCTTACTAGAGGTTGTCTTGGGCGGGGGAATTATGAGGCACTTTGGCTTACTATTTTTAATTCTATTCATTCTTCTTTAATTAGTAAAAACAATAAAAATGACAGAAAACTATAGCTTTATCAGTTGTCCTTTGGTTTAAGAACTTAAAAAAATAATTAAAATTTCATAAGTATTGCATTTAAGCAAACACTCATTGGGGCATCTACTATAAACATAAACTCAGTACTGTGTGTGCAAAATTTTTTGTCAAAAATGCTGATGGAGGGCGGGTGTGGTGGCTCATGCCTGTAACCATAGCACGCTGGGAGGCCAAAGTGGGAGGATCGCTTGAGGCCAGGAGTTTGAGACCAGCCTGAGCCAAGAGCAAGACTCTGTCTCTATAAAAAATAGAAAAATTAGCCAGGCGTGGTGGCTCACACCTGTTGTCTCAGCTACTCAGGAGGCTGAGGCAGGAGGATGGCTGTAGCCTAAGAGTTTGAGGTTGCTGTATAGAAGAGATATAAATATTGCACTGTGAGAATGTGGGGAAGGAAGGAGTGGGGATGGACTTAGTCATGGCTTCAACCTGGTCAGTTTTCCTTTTTATATCAAAAGCAAGAATTGCTATAATTCTACTTATAAGTTTTTGTTTTTGTTTTTGTTTTTTTGAGACAGAGTCTCACTCTCTTGCCTGGGCTAAAGTGCCGTGGCGTAAGCCTAACTCACAGCAATCTCAAACTCCTGGCCTCAGGCTATCCTCCTGCCTAAGCCTCCTGAGTAGCTGGGACTACAGGCATGCGCCACCATTCCTGGCTAATTTTTTCTATATATTTTTAGTTGGCCAATTAATTTCTTTCTAATTTTAGTAGAGATGGGGGTCTGGCTCTTGCTCAGGCTGGTTTCGAACTCCTGACCTTGAGCAATCCACCCGCCTCGGCCTCCCAGAGTGCCAGGATGACAGGCGTGAGCCACCGCGCCCGGCCTGATCTTAATTTTTATTATGAATCCTGATTCTCCAATACTATATCCAGATAATAGTCCATGTCCACACAATCATATCCATAACATTCATATCATAACGCATACCCACACAAGATACTGAAGATCATGAAAAATGAAGGCTTGGAGAGTGAGGAAGATTTTCTTAAGAAGTGAATGTGGAAGATTTCTCCTTCCAGGTGGAGAGAACAGCACCAGCACCATAAAAAGGTGACAGCTCACAGTTCTTTTGGGACAGGATAATAGATTTGTGTGAATGAAGCACATTCTCTTGAGTGAGGAAAAGGAGTGTTGGATGTAGCAAGCTTTGAATGTCGTGCTAAAAAGCCTGGCTGCTCTGCAAGGATTAGGGAGCTAGAACAAGCAAGGTGATGAGGGAAGAGATGTAATTTTACTTTTACAGTCGAATATTTCAAAAAAAATTTACATATTGTTTTGTAACTGCTTCCCCCACCCCACTTGTTAGTATTTTGGGACATATTTTCATATCAATAAATAGAAACACATATTATTTTCAATTGCAACATGGTATCCTATTACAGTGAAGTATTATAATCTATTTAAGTAATAAATTGTGGTAACTACTGACTAGTAAGATAACTAATTTAACTAATAAATTCTTTCGATAAGTTTAAATTAGTTCAAATATTGAGGTTGTATAAACAGCAGTCCCACAAGCATCATTTTAAGTATACCTCTGTCTTCTTATCTAGTTATTAATATTTCCTTTGGACCAGTTTTTGGAAGCGTACTTACTAGCTCCTTTCTAAGACTTCTAATTTTTTTCTTACGCTTCAGAAATTCCTTCCACAGCTGTAAGATTTTATCAATGTTTACTTTTATTAATGCCTACTTTGAATGTTTTCATTTTGTACAAATAAATCTTTAATATATCTTAACTTTATTTTTTAATATAACATGACATGAGGAATCTAACTTAATTTTTTAAAAATACTTTGCCAGTTTTCTTGCTGACTATTTGAAGTATTGTGTTCTTTTCCTACTGTTTCGGGGGACTTTCTTTTATCAAATTCTAAATTCTTATATACATACACATTAGATTTAATTTTTGGATATGGTATTTATTCCATCCATTTATTCTGGATGTAGTACCACAATGCTTTGATTTTTATAACTTTACAGTAGATTTAATGCACATAAGGAAATCTCCCTGTATTCTAGCTAGCTTTAGGTGGTTTCCCATTTGTGCTATAGGAATTCCTCTCTGTAACTCTCAATTTTCAGTAAAGGTCTTCACACCAATAGTCTTGTGTGGGTCGTACGTACACTCAGGAATAATGGGATTGGGATGCCCACCTTAAAAAACCTGGTTCCAGAAGAGGGGAGCTATGTTCAGAAGGGGATGATCAAGGAAAGGCTGGAAAGTTCAGAAAAATTGAAGGCAGCGTTATATTGGAAGGCAAGAGTGAATCCAGATGCCTACAGTTCTTGAAGACCTAAAGCTTATACATAGTATGCATTTCATGTATATATACGATATATGTGTTTATTTTTAACACAGTAGTATTACACTGTATTCACAATTCTATATTCTACTTCATAAAAATTAATGCTATTTTAGAGGTATTCCCTCTAAAGATGTATTTTTTATCCTTTAGAAACTTTATTTTTATCCATCGCATAATATCCCAGCCGTGGATGTCCCGTGATGTTATCATGAGTTGTAAAGTCTCATGATAACACGTCATTACTAATGTCTCAAAGAGCTCAACTATAGAGGAGTAATTTGGAAGCATTAGAAGGTGTCAGAGAAAAGATGTATCTCTCTGTGCCCCGAAAATATAGTGCTTGACCTAAATTGTTGGACGCAATGGTTTTCAGATTTATCTGCATTTTTTGTAAATTCTGTCTGGAGAGTAAAACGTGCTTGAGTAGCTCTTGCTAATTTATATGGGTACCCTGGTTACTTACCTTCTCTACCTGCTTTTCAGTAATCAGCACAGTGTGAGTACTGTTTGATCCTCATTCTCTACTTCAGAGACTCTGGTGTTCATTGCATTGTTAGGGGCGGCCTTACCAACATGACTCAGGGGGCACTCTTGTCTATATAAGTGTATGTTTCAGACATTTAACTTAATGATCCTGCATGCGAGCATTATCAAAAACAAGTTTTCTTCATTCCTCGAAATCTTATTTTTTTTATAATTTGTATTTAAAATTGGAAGAGATTTTAAAGATAAATACAACCAAAGTTCAAACAGGTAAGTGAGCTGCATGATTTAGGACTAGAACACAGGGCTTCCGGCTCTAAGTTTAATGATTATTTTTGTCAAATTCTCCTTTAGTGCACTGAGTCATCTTTGCATGCCTGTATAAACCCCACTTAGACATGGAGTGATGGATTTTATATGCTAATATCATTTATTATTTTAATCTATATTTACAAGTGATTTAGGCCTATCTTTTTATTTATATTGTGTTTTCAGTTTTGGTATCAAAATAAGCTGCCACATTTTTCATATTTTTCTATGTTCTGAATTGGTTTATGTGGCACAGAAATGATCTGTTCTTTTTTTTTTTTTGGTGGACTTAACCTTAAAACATCCTAGTCCTGGTATATTTTTAGGTGTTTTTTTTGTTGTATCTCTAAAAATTATTTTATGGTTTTTGATATACTAAGGTTTCTACCAGTTTTTGGTAATAATATATATGGTCTAAGCTTTTAGGTTTGTTGGAGCAAAATTATTCTTTATCTTTTCTTATAATTAAAAAAAAAATTTCCTATATCCAAAGCATGCTCCATTCTAATTTCTAATGCTGTTTTTTTGTGTGCATGTGTCTTTTTTCTTATTTTCATGTCAAAAGTTTATTTCATTGTCCTTTCCAAAGTATTAGCTTTTATTTACATTGAGAGAAATGAGTGGAGGAGGAGGAGAAGGAAAAGAAGGAAAAGGAGAGACAGAAAAAGAGAGAGAAAACTAATATAAATGAGAATACATTTATTACCTTTTTTTGGCCTACTTGGTCAGTCTATTTCTATGACAGATGTCTCATATTCTCACATTATAATTGTAAACTTTTCCATTTATTATTTTTTCTGATAGCTTTCATTTTATAGATTTCTCAGCTTTCTGTTTTTAAAAACTCTTTGGATTTTTAAATTTTATCTTTAATGTTCTGAAATTTCCTTTTTTTTTATTTCAGGAAAATATGAGAGTACAAACGTTTTGGTTACATTTTATATCTTTGCCTCTCCCTAGCAAGGGTTAGAGGTATGCCTTCCCCTCCACAATGCTCACCACATCCCTCAGTTGTGGGTCTACCCCCCCAACCTCCAAATCCCCGGTGAACCTGACCACCATGTGAGCACCATAGTGTTAATCAGTCAGTACCAATTTGATGGAAAGTACATGTGGAGCCCATTCTTCTGATCTTGTGTCACCTCACTTCAGATAATAGGCTTAAGCTTAACCCAGGAAAATATAAGCGGTGCTAGCTCACTGTCGTTTCTTATAACTGAGTAATATTCCATTGTATACATATACCAAATTTTAATAATCCACTCATGAATTGAGGGGCAGTTGGGTTGTTTCCATGTCCTTGCAATAGTGAATTATGCTGCCATAAACATTCGGGTGCAGATGTCTTTGTTATAGAATGTCTTATGCTCTTTTGAGTAGATGCCTAATAATGCTATTGCTGGATTGAATGGTATTTCTATTTTTAGCTCTTTGAGGTATCTCCAAATTCTTTTCCCCAAAGGTTGAACTAATTTGCAATCCCACCAGCAGTGTAAGAGTGTTCCTGTCTCTCTACATCCTCGACAGCATTTGTTGTTTTGGGATTTTTTTGATAGAGGTCAATCTCAGTGGAGTTAGGTGAAGAAGTTCCTTCATGGATATTTTTCAGTTACTGCTTGAAATTTGTGAAGACATCAGTTCTGGGTAATTTTCTAACAATCTTTAGTTTTATTTCCTGATTCACTAAATAGCTGCTCAGCTACGTCCATTCTGCTATTCGGTCCATCAATTGAATTTTTATTTTGTCAATTACATTTTAAAATTTTCACCAATGCTATATATTATTAATTCTCTGAATGTAACAATTGGGTAGTCAAAGCTGAGAGGAAAACCAAATAATGTTAGATTTAGGTTTAAAATATCCCTCTCCATGCTGTTTACCCATTTAAAATTGGTCTACGTCTTTCTTTTGCTCTTAGTCATGTTATACGCTTATTGTCTTCTGCAGCTCAATGTTTTCATATAGCTCAAATTTTGAATGAAGGAAAAAAAAACACTTGGGGTGTGTGTGTGAGAATGTGGAAGGCTGGCTTAATGTCTATGCACATATAAATATGTGGTATTTACAGACAAGGAATAATTTAGATATATAAACGTTGTTTGAGAATTTATATGTCTGCAAGGGTTTTTATCGGGTACAATTCTACAACGTTGTCTGAGACTGACTCTCATAATTTAATCATCTACTGAGGCCAAACCATTCACAGTTTTCCTGAAGTAGCCACTGGACCTAAGGGATCCAAACAGACAAGGGAAGCTAAATAAATATCGTTTCCTTTAGTCTCATATCCTGTTTCTCCTTTCTTCTTCAGGATTCATTTTCAGACTCAGGCACATAATTGCATGCTAATTTTCAAGATTAAGTATTCATATCCGCTGTATACTGTGTTTTTAGAGGATGAGTCTAAATACATGAATGCATTTACAAGAATTACTTGCATGTTTGTGTATGATGAGGACATAAATACAAGGAGAAGAAATTCATTTACTAGCCTGTGTAGTTTATTTTAACCTTGAGATGTCTCTTCTACCTTAAAAACAAAGCAGCCCTCCTGCCTCCTGGGTCCCCTTAACTTAAATATTTGAATGTGCTCTGAGGGTATCTTATTTCTACTACCTGTCATTGAGTGCTGAGCTCAAACACTGCCTATTTTAAAGGCCTAAGTACTTTAATTTAAATTTGCAGGTAATTATTACACCTTCACTTGTAAATGCACATTTCTGTAAGTGCAAAAATCACACTCAGGTGAATCAGCTTATGTATAAAGGTAAACAACCTTAGAGTAAAGGACATCTAAATTAACCAGTCTGGTGTTAGCTGTACCACGAGCATCTCACACGTATATTTTAGGCTGCCATATTCCAACTACAACCTAACACCTAAAAATACTACCTGTGTGCTTGAGGGTAAGTTATGACCGTCACGAGAACCATAATTACGAATCTGAGATCCGTGGGCATACATCTGAGCTGTGATTCTGCCTAAGCCTTTAACTTAAGGCAAAATGTTTTGGAGGCATGTTTGCATACTGTAACAATAGCATTTGGCCTGACTCTGAGCTATTGAAATTGCCATCTAATTTTTTTCCAGCTATAGCCGTGTAGGAAGATGTCTCCTGACACAGGAGAGAGACATGGTATCACTGCCCATCGGCGTGAGCGTGGCTTGGATTGCAGTATCCATAGACAGAGCAGGGCAGATGGAGTGGTCTTTGAGGCTCTGAACTCTTCTAGGTGAAAGAAATGAAGAAAGAAGAGAAATAATGTCTTGGAGGTCTTCATATACTGTTTGCATCAAGATAGTATTTATCTTAGGATCAGCTCTGAGCGTAATCAGAAGTGTCTTTCTGTTGTGTTTGGAGAATTTGGAGGATCTAGCTGCGGCCCTAGAAAAAAGGTTCCAAGAACGGCAGTGTCCTGACCTTTAAGAGGAGGAAATAATACTCACCTTTCAGAGTTTTTGTAAAGATTAGATGCGATCATCTGAGTAAGGTGCTTAGCACACAGTCTCCCCCTGCCATATGCGGGTTCTTCATAAAGAGTGGTTAGTATTGTTGAAGAAACTGATTCAGAGCAAGAGAATAATGGTTACCAAAAAAGACATGAGCCAAGTTTGGGCCAATCCCACGTGTGAGTTATGGCAGACATTTCATGCCATATCCTTCATCCTTCCCAACTTAAGAGCCAAACTTGTCTTATCCCAACACAGGCTTCCCAGAAGCACTCTGAATCTCATCACTGCCCTCCGCTATTTCCTGTCTTTTGTTGGTCCCTAAACCCCAATCCAGCTGAGCTTGGAGTTCCCCCTCTGGCCCTCAGCCGGATCCCACAGGCTGATGGCCCAGCTTGCCTGACCAGGACTTCAGTCCCAGCCCTGGACTGTAACTCCCGAGACGCCCGCTTGCCTCACTTCTCCCCTCTGTGTAGTGCAGCAGAAAGAATTACTGTGATCGGGTCACAGTAACCGAAGACAAACCTGTCTCAGCTAAATTTGAGTGGATACTTCAAAGAAGGTTCCCTTGGTTAATCCGATCTAGATGACATCTCTTTGAAACACCTGTGCTTTCCAGTCTGTGACTCACCTCCTCCACTACCTGCCCCTTGCTTGTTTCCCACTCTACTGTGCAGAAGAGAGAGAGACTTCATTTTAGAATATTTGGTGTGGGTGGTGTGAGAATCTGTGCTGGAAGAGATCCAAGCTAGGCGAGGGCACCCTGGCCTAGCCCTGGAAACCGTGAGATGTTACCTGTTGACGACTCCACCTAAGTATTGTTAAGGCTGAGGCTTAAAAGAATGCAGTTAAGAGAAGAGGTTAAGAAACTAATACTAAAAAAGAAAAAAATTAATAAGGGCGTTGAAAGTGCACCCGTTGTGATGCAAATGAGTCTTATGTAAATGTAGAAACTTAGCAGGCGTTCTTTAGAGCTGGCTGATAAATGTGCATTTAAACAACAATAGTCAATTTCCCAGGAAACATCTTTATAGCATATTTTGATGTGGACCTTTTGAATAAAGCAATCAGAACTGTTTGTTATGACAATGGATAACAAGACTGCAACTGGAAGGGAACTAGCAGTTGAGAGGGAGCAGCTTGACCAAATATGAAGAAGGTAAGAAAAAAAAAAATCCCAGCAGCCTGCTCATACTGCCAGGGTACCTACAGCGCTCTAAAATCACTGTCAGGAGAGCCATTCCCGACATTTAATTCTCATTCCCAGCCTGTCCCTGTCTCTCGGTATACTGAGGGCAACCCTGACAGCTTAGATTGGCTGAGTAAGTCCACTGTGGAAGGTTGAGAAGGGGTCCCCGGATGGCAGACGGGGCAGGCCGTCCCTTCTCTCATCCGTCCGTCGTGGCCGGTGGCTGTCATTTGTCCTTCTGAGAAAAAGGACAAAATGGATAAACTTCAGGAGCTGGAAACACACATGCCATAGAAAAATAAAGGACCCCGGGCGTCTCAGCAGCCAGGGAGAAGGCCGGGTGCTGCACACTGCTGTGGCCACAGCCACAGCGCAGCGGGGACAGGGTGAGGGCCGCCCCGTGCAGGGAGGGTGGCAGCGAAGGCAACGCCTGCATCTGGTGGAAGGCAGTAAGGTTGGAGAAGAAAAGATGCGCATAAATGTGAACAGAGACACACACGTGCGCAAGTTGCATGATTTCCGCATGCAAACATCAAATTCCACAACCGTCTATTGGGCAGGTGTGCAGGAAAGCACGCGACACATCCGAAGGAAGCAGTGCTACCGATGTCCCTTACATCTGAGTTTAAGGTCATAACTGAGTCGCTGAACCTGTCTCCTCATAGCTGCGTAGGACTTTGAGTTTTAGAGATTCATACTGGAGTGTCGTAGAGCTGTTACATTTAAAATATTCACATTTCTTTTTCTAACACAAATGAAACCAACGAAAGTTACACATTGTTTCTGATAAGTCCAAACCTGCAAAGGATCTAAGGTTTTCCTCTCCTTGAAAGGTAGCAGGTTGACCCGCCCCAGCTTTATGCTCACGTACCAACGAAAGGGCACAAGATCCTTGGGTCTGAGAAACAGACTACTCGTTACTCACAGCAAAAACAGTGGTCGCGGTGGCGTTATATACATCCCAGCCACGCACGGTGACGTGATGGGAGCCGCACGCCACCTGTGTACACAGAGGGGTATATCCCAGGAGAAGAATCCCCAAATTAGGAGACTCTTGGCCAGACTGAGCTGCTAGGACATATTTCTGTCTCCTCCCCTCTGGAGAGAGTCAGAAATGTAAGCCAGCGTCTCTAAGTGGAGGAAAGACTTTTATCTTTACTACCCTGGAATGTCCTGGGTGAAGCACATCTCTGTATTTTCCCAGAGAATTATACTATCTCTAGCTTCCAAGGCTGTTGGTTCTTAAAAAGTGTCCTTCATTCAGCAGGTCTGAACCATGCAGGAATGTAAGATATCCATGAGGAACTGAACCCAACGGTTTCATCGTCTCAGTAATTTAATTTTTTATTTTAAAAAAAATGTTCTACTTGTTTTAATTTTACTGTTCTTTAATGTTTTATCATTTAAAACACATTCTTCTCTCTCTTCTTTTCACACTTATAGGCTTTCATGTTTTTTCTTTCTTTCTTTTCCCAAGAGACGAAGTCTCGCTCTGTTGCCCAGGCTGGAGTGTAGTGGCACTACCATAGCTCACTGCAGCCTCCAACTCCTGGGCTCAAGCGATCCTCCTGCCTCAGCCTCCTGCATAGCTGGGACTAACAGGCATAGTATGTCTATTTTTTTTTATTTTTCATCTTTTTAGAGATATGGTCTTACTATGTTACCCAGGCTGGTCTCAAACTTTTGGCCGTAAGTGATCTTTCTGCCGCAGCCTCCTGAGTTGCTGGGATTACTGGCGTGAACCACCAGGCCTGGTTCATGTTTCTGTTATACAGGAAAGTCTTCACCCCAGGACTGATTTGTTTTTGTCTTCTTTGATTTCATTATTTACTCTGTATTAAAAGTTATACTGGTTATGTATGATGTTGCAGACAATTCAACCAGTATGAAAGAATATAAAAACATCCTTTAAAATCCCACTATCCAGAGACAACTGGGTATACACAGCCACATATAGAGGTATAGTCTTTTGTATTAAAGAAGTCACTAACATATTGTTTTGAAATCTTCTTTCAGTGGACAATATGCCATTGACTTTGTTTCATGCTAATACAGACCTACAGCATCCTTTCAATGTCTGAATTTAACTGGCCATTAATACAGAGCACTTTTTAGTGGTGGCCACAACCCACCATGAAGGAGAAGGCTGGTCCAGAAATTGCTCCTTTAGTCTTCACCTGCTTTCTAATTACAGGTTCCTTGCCCCTTCTTGAGAGTGTGTTCATGCCGAAGCTCTTCTACGAAGGATTGTGTTTTCCTTCGGCCAACATAGGGCAGAGATCTTTCTTCTTCAGAGGGTTTAAAAATAAACTAAAACTGGGGACCTGAATGTCACCAAGGCTCTCCCTTCATCTCTCACCTTCGCTGCTCACGCGGGAACAGGGCTGCCTGTAGCCCCTGCAGCCCGCTGGTGGGTGACATACGCCCTCCTTGCTGCTGCTTTGGTTCTGTCAATTGCTAGGCCGCCGAGCTTCCTGTCTGCGGCATGACATTATGTCTCGTCCATCAATGTCCCACCATACACACCCATCTTTACAATGAGTTTCATGTGAGACATGTGTCAGCACGGTTAACGGAAAGCGATAATTACCTTTTCTCTCTCTCTTTAATGCCATATTGATAATATACTTGTTTTTTAAAAAAGCTATTAATATTGACTTTTCCTGCACATGACATTGAACACCAAAAGTCTTCTCAGACTATCCTTAGAGTTTGAAAGAAGTGACATTGTGAACAGAGGTGCTTTCCCTCTGTTTGGCATGCCAGTCCCGGGTGAGGTCTCATGAATGCACGTGGTCACTCACTGCAGGTTCACCTCCCTGCTCTGGTCGGCTCCCCAGGAAAGCGGGGGGAGACCCTGAAACGGAGTTTGGTGGTCTGGATGTTAATTAAAGATCTTTGGGTACCAGCACGTAAGGAAGGGAGGGGAGGAAGCAGAGGAGGGTAGAAGGAGAAGGCAAGTTGTCACACAGACCTGACCACAGCCTCAACCAACCCCACGGGGAGCTTCGGAGCCACACTGGCCCTTCAGCGTGGTCCTGAGTTGGGTCCAAGCGGCCGGAGCTTCATACCCTTTAACGGAAGAGTCCTCGGATGGGGCTTGCTGGGCAGGGGTCTGACCTCGGGCAGGGCTCCCTTCCTGGAGCTTGCAGGGGGTCTGGCCAGTCCCCCAGTGTCCCCCGACCCCCCCCCCCCCCCCCCCCCCCCCCGGTTAAAATGTGTCCCTTTTGTACCTTGTTCTGCAAACCATTCTATATCGTGCTCCTTTTAAAGATTTTTTTTTTTCCTAGTTTTCTTCTGGCTAAACTTCCACCTATTTTCAGTTCCTAAGCCCGCTGCCACCCTTTACTCTCCTCTTGCATAAAGTGTCCGCAGGAAGTGTCTTTAATCTTGCTTGGTTTTTCTTCTTCCTTCACCTGCCTTGACTTCTGCTGACGGGATAGTCTCTTGGACGTCGTCTTTTGGTCTTTTCCTCCAGTTTTTACCTTTGTTTTTTCCAGCGTGTGCTCGGTGAATTACTAGCAGCTGGGAATATTTCCTTGGCTCTCTAAAATCTTTGGCTGTGCGCTTCCCACCGAGAGTTTCCTATACCCCATATTTTAATATGCTCCCTGTTTTCCAGCATATCGAAAGGACAGAGCCTCACTCCCCTACATCATTTCTCTTACGCTTTCAATTTCGTTCAGGTCTGACAGGACTTTTCTTGTTTTTTTATTGCCCAAACTCCCCTCTCAGGAAGCTTAATAAATAAATGAAACAGAAGGCCCTGTCTGAGTGTGTTCTGGGGTGTGGACAAGTCTGAACTCGCAGGTGGGCGATAAGAAACTGACTTGCACGACGGGAGGTGAAGGCAGTGCCGTGATTTCGGTGGGTTTTATTTTTTGGCTCCCGCCAAGTCTCATGCTGAACTTCCATCACCGATGTTGGAGGTGGGGCTGCGCGGGGTGTTGGGGTCCTGGGGGGTGGACCCTCCCCCGGTGGTGGGTTCTCACGCTTAGTGCCCAGCAGAACTGGTTGCTGAAAGAGCCGACGCCTCCTCCTCGCTTGCTTTCTCCTTCACCGCGTGATCTGCGTGTGCGGCCGCCTCACCTTGCACCACGAGTGGCATCTTGCAGAGGCCCCACCTTTAGCAGGTGCTGGAGCCAAACGAACCCCTCTCCTTGGAAATGAGCCTCGGGTATTCCTTTACAGGAATATAAACGGACCAAGAGGCGTTTTGCCCCGTTCCCTGGGGAAAGGGACGGGGGACTACAGGGGACGGCATGATTTGTGTCTTTCGGGCAGGTCACACCCGTGGATGAGCCTCAGAGGAGAGAGAGCCTCGCAGGGACCCTGAGAGAGCTGTGGTCACAGGAGGGCCACCGCCACGCAAGGGCACACGTGGCCTTCCTCTAGTGCCCATGTGACACGCGTGGCCTAGCGTGGGTTGGGCAGGGCCGCTCTCCTTTTGTGCGGAGAGCCCGCTGCGGTTCAGGGGGCGCGGCAGGAAACCCGGGGTGGACGTGGCAGGGGGAGTTTCGCTTGGAGACTTGCCCGGCGTCAGGAGGCAGCAACCTGGGGGTGGAGGGCCAGTGGCAAACGGGCCTGAAGGACTCTTAGTATCAGGAAGGTTAAGTTGCTCACTGCGTGCTGTCCGTGCAGCCGCCTCACCCCTCCGTCCCCTTAGATGGCCCTTGTACCTTGGGCACCATCCGTCACCAGCACAAGCACTTAATGCGCATGGGACCCTATGTATGGTGTATTGGTTTTGTGACTGCCAAGGTCACAAAAGCGAGGGGCATGCCGTACTCCCGGGTCACCGCAGAGCAGGGTGGAGAGCTCAGGGGAGCAGGAGCCGGACCCCGAGCTGGCCGTGGCGTACAAGCCCCAGGGGAGCCGCTGAAGTATCGGGAAGGGCTTGAGCATCTACTGGGAATGGATGCGGTTCAGGAGGATTGTATTAAAATTCAAGCAGCAGGAGACCCCAGATGACATCTGGGTTATACAAAAATCCCTCTGCCGGCAACACCATTGCCCACTGTTTCGCGTCGAATCGTGTCTTTCCAAAGCGCAGATGTTGAAGTTGTTGTAACTCCCAGTGCCTTAGAATGCGGCCTTACTTGGAAATAGGGTCATTGCGGATGAAGTTGGTTCAATTAGTACGAGGTCATCCTGGAACAGCGTGGTCCTCTGATCCCATATGGCAGGTGTCCGTAGGAGAAGGGGAAAGTTGGACACAGACACACGGAAGGGGACTGCCACGTGAAGAGGCCCCAGGAGGAAACGCCCGTCTGTGGCCAAGGGCAGCAGCTGGAGCAGGCGCTTCTCTCGGCAGCCCCCAGAAGAAACCATCGGGGCTGATGTCTCGGTTTCGGACTCCGGCCTCCCTAAACTGAGTGCCTCAGCCGCTCGGCTTGTGGCACTTTGCAGTGACAGCCCCAGCAAAGCAGCAGTGCCACCAAGAGGAGCCCCAATGCCGTTCACTTCGCATTTTGTCTTTCCACCGTCGGTCTGCAATCTGAAAAACTTAGTTGAAAATGTATATTGAGCTTGGTAGTCTTCTCCCACCACCCATCCACATGGATGTGCTGTGGCCTCTCCCTACTAAAGGTTTTGCTTTCTCCATGATTGTCTGGCAGTGCCACAGCTTCTAGGCTTCCTTCTCTTTCCCACTCTGACTCCCGTGTTCTAGCTCTCAGTCTTTTCCTGTATCCTAATCTTCATTCTGTAACTCACACCCTTCCTCCTCTAGTGCGCTCCATGGACTGCAGACCTGGGATTCTTATCTTCTTTGTTTTCTTCTCTGCAACTCCTCTGAATGCTCTCACCTCATGCCATTCCTCCTCTGGCAGTTGCAAAGCTATTTTGCTCGAAGCAAACATGCCTTGATTGCTTTTCTTTGGTAAATATGGTGCTTGTTTCCTTACACTCCATTACGCCCTGACATCCACTTAAAAAAACTCATAGATACGGTTGAGCCTTGAACAACATGGGATCCATTTGCACGGGTCCACTTATACGTGGATTTTCTTCTGCCTCTGTCACCCTAGAGACAGCAAGACCAAGCCTGTCTCTTCCTCCTTCTCAGCCTGCTCAATGAGAGGATGATGAGGATGAAGACCTTTGTGGTGATCCGCTTCCACTTACTGAGCAGGAAATACGTTTTCTCTTCCTTATGATTTTCTTAATAATTTTTTCTTTTCTACTGTAGAATAAGAATATAATATATAATACCTATCACACACAAAATATATGTTAATGGACTGTTTATGATACTAAGACTTCTGGTCAACAGTAGTTGACTACTGGTAGTTAAGTTTTGGGGTAGTCAAGAGCTATATGTGGATTTTCAACTATGCAGGGGGTCAGCACCCCTAACCTCGGCATTGGTCAAAGGTAGCTGTAATGTACGTCTCTTTTAGAAACTTCTCCTTAGGGCCTTCTTTTCTGTAGAACCTTTTTTTTTTTTTCATTCTCTCCCATGAAGGTAACATTGCTGTAACTGATTTTCTCCTGGCCTTTTTAGTGATAAATTCTTCAGCATTTTGCACAGGGATGTCCTCTTTGTGACCAAAGTTTCTCTCATGAATATTTTCTTGCACTCTCCACCCTCCTGAAAATTATTAGGCAAAACCCAGTAAAACTACATGTCTTTTGGGAGCAATCACACAGATGTTTTCGTTTTTCATTTTTCATCCATTCGTATTGGTTTAATGCCAACCACAGATAGTCAAGAAAGTCATACTTATGACCCATAAATGCCCCATAGTAAAAGCAAAAATGTGGAGAGTTTATTCTTTTTCAATAGGATGCAATAACATTTTTAAATTATTACTAAGTTCATTATCTCCCTTAATATTCACCTCACGAGAAGCTCATGATGGCCTTCTGTTGTTGTTAGTTTCTTCCATATCTTGAAGAATACCGAAACCACAGTAGGAAGAATAGTTTTAAAACTTTTCTATTTTGGGCCTACATTTTCTTTTCATGTTCTTACACTTTTATGAAAGCATTGCAGGCATCACAGTAAAAACCAAAAGTTTTAGGGTGCTATTAATAATTTGGTGTCTCAAGTTCACGTGGGAATGTTAATCCCACTTACCAGAGAAGAGTTCATTATGATTCATCATGATTAAGACCTTGTAACTGTGGAGATGTAGAAGTGTGAAAGTATGCTATTACAGAAATATTGAGCATAAAATCCAAATATACCAGCTGAATAGATTGTGAGTATAAGTCCCAGATGAACATTCCTTGAAACTCTTACTTTGAACGTTAAATTCAGATTTAGGCTTTTCTAAAATGTGCTTCCTGGGCTATATGGTAGGACTATAATAGCAGCTCTACCTGCCTTAGAGTGAAGCTACTTAAACCAAAAATGTAATCTTTCAAATGCTAAGTAGTGTTCATATATATATTTTTAAATGATTGTATTGCTTCAGAAGCTTTCGACAGAGAAAAATGATAGATTTAGAAGAGCAAAGGTGGAGGGTTTGGAGGGGTAGAAGCTAATACTTTGAGGTTGCTGGGGTCATGCTCTCCAGGGGTTGGGGGCCAGAGGGTGCTCATCTTTTCATACCCCATGTGCCTCTCGGGTGAGAGAGAGAGGGTTAGTGTCCTCCTTGCTCTTCAAGGCTGTTTCTGGATAACTTCCACGGTCTTGCTGAGAGTGATGCTTCATCAGGGCATTTGCCTTCTGGACTCTGCCTTCCAATTGTTGTGGCCTCCGTAGTACCCCTGCTCATTTCCTACTGAGCATGATGCTGGCCTACTAGAAATTCCATCACCCTGAGTCCTGCCATGGTACGTCAAAACGTGGTCCCTTCCACACCCACCCTGGCCCCATTTTCCTGACCTCCTTTCTCCAGTTAACTTTCTGCTTCACTTCATTTCAGCTACTCACTGCATGAGTCATGTTCTGGAGCTGAAAACACCCAAAACTTGTCTACTTCTAAATCACAAATCGAACATCCCACTCTCTGAGTACAGCCCTCTATCTTTCCAGATTTCCTATTCAATTGCTTGCACTAGGATCATAATTCAAACACACGTGGGTGCTGACTCTGTTAGTACAGAGCTCTGGCTCCTCTATGCTCATCAGCCTATTTTATCTTGACTTTCTTCTATATCTAACGTGGAGTCTACAATCCATGGTTCCATCATTCCTCTTTTTAAGACTCCAGAGTTCCTCACCCTTGTCTTTGGTCATTCTTGTCAGCGTGAACTTCGACCCTGCCCATCCTTGTTTTCCATATCTATTCACAGGTAGTTGAAGAACGACTGGAGAAAATCTTACCGTGGGGCAGATATTAACCGCCACAAATTCTTGATCAGTCAACTTCAACCGAGCTTTCAACATTATCTGAAGTTCCATCAATACTATTAGTACTTTGATTAGTTTGCTTACCCATCCTTCGCAACTTTCCAACCACCGCTCTTCTTAAACTTTCGGTTCAATTCCCCCATCTCCTTCTCAGGTTCTCGAGTAACCTTGAGCTTACTTTACAAAGAAGATAAAAGCCATCAGAGGGGATGTTCTCAACGTCCTTCTTGCTTTCCTCCTCTCTAGGTGCAGTCCTTATACATGGGATCAGGATCTAATCTGCTGCTGCTTTGGGAAAGTTAGGTTTCCAATGATCCATAGTCCCCTTTCGCATGTTCAACCTTTCTCTCTTTAATGGACCCCTGCATTCAGCACCTGAGCGTGTTCAAGTCTCATCTGTCAACGTTTTTATGGACCTAGCCCCGTCCCACTTCTCTCTCCTGTACCCCTCCCTGCTGTCCTCGTCCCTTCACAGCCACCTTCTGGAAAGGTCCGCTGCCCACAACGACGCTGTTTATCCCCTCCCCCCACTCGTCATTGACGACATGCTCTGAACTAGTTTCTGTTCTTTTGTAGAGGTGACTTTTTATGGTCAAAGATAACTTCACGTCATTAACCCCTATTTTCATCCTCCGTGAAACCTCGTCCTCTGTAAAACCACTCTTCTGATTTTCCTTTTACCTCTTTATCTTCCCTTTTGCCTACCTATTAATATCTTCCTCCCCAAAGCACCACTTCACATTCTTTCCCCAGATAATCTCATCCATCCTGTGTCTTGACCACCAACAATCCAACTCGATTTTTCATTACCCCACATCTCTCACCTGTGGGATAAATACGCAACTTCCCGAATAACATACACACCTGGGCATCCCCACAGCACCTTGCATTTAACGTTTCTAAGCCGAACGCGTCATCTCTCCCACAACCACCACCACCCCACCAAGCCTACTGGTGTTAATACCAGGATTTTCCCTCTCTTGTTAAGAATGCCGCCATTACCCACCCGTTTATACAAAGAAACTCAAAACTAAGAACTCCTCGTTGACACCTCCCTCTCCTTTATCACCTCCAGTCCAGTTTATAATGTATCCCCGATGTCTAAACTGTCGTCTCCCCTTGAGCTATCACTGCAGTACCTCACCATTTCTGTCTATTTTTGCTTCTCTCTAACCTCTTCTCCAAGTTGCAGAAAAATGTGGTCTTTTAAAGCACACCCATTTGTTGTTGTTACTTTCCGCTAAATATTTTTTCCATGGATCTCGCTTGTTTTAAGCGAAAAGATCAAAATCATCGTTTAGGCCTGTAAGGCTCTGTAGTATCTGGCAACTTCTTGGCCTCTGTCTACGCGTGCATCTCATCCTCTCTGTCCACTTTCTTCAGCTCGTCACGTGCACCCCGATCCCCAGGGCCTTTGCAAATACATTGCCTAATCCTTGGACAGCCTTCCCCATTCCTCATGTTAGCCTCCTTCACCAAGAGCTCATTTCTATGGAAAATCTCCCAGAATATCCCTTTTATAGATACGTAGGCCTTCATCTTCTGGTATGAAAATTTTTCTTCTTTCATAAGCTTAAATTTATGGAAAATAGATGAAATTCCAAGATTGTGTCCATTGTCTGTTGCTCTTAAGCAAGTTACAGCAAGACCTGTGATGCCCTTCCCCAGAGAAGAAAATGTAATAGTTGCAAAGCCTTTTTTTGCTTAGAGATTGTACTTACTTGCCTTTTTATATAAGTAGAAAAAGGAAGGCAATTTCTTTCTTGGCATCCTGGATGAGTTAAGAGAATAAAGATTGATAATCACCGAAGGTCAGTAATTTTGGCCCTTAGGGAAGGTAATAAAGAGTATCAAAACACCTTGCCCATTCCCCTCTTTGTATAACAGTCCCCGGCAGTGCCCCACTGCAGGCATTTGCAGTGACAGCCAGAATCGCAAAGAAACTGGAAGAACCCCACCCTCAGACAGAAAGCGGGAAGCAGTTAGGGTAACATCGTTTTTATTGCAGAGGGTATAAAATGGATGATAAAACTCTTTGGGCTGGTCTCTGTCTTAGTGCCTTGATACTTTTATCACATTATATATATTTTTAAAAAAAACAAAATAAGGCCTCTATCCCAGAGCCGGGAGTCATACCTAAATTGGCAGGTCCTAAAAACACTTCTACTCACCCTTTGGAGCTCGGGTAAAATGTTGTGGTTTTCCCAAGAAAACCTTTCCTGTGTCTGTAGGCTAGATCAAATCCTTCACGGTATGTTCCCATGGAGCCCAGTGGTTTCGTGTCACAGTGGTTTCCCATATTTAGTTAGAAAAACCATGAGATTGTTTGATCGCTATCTGAATTCTCCATCAGAACGCTGACTCGCAGAGGGCAGGGCCGTACCTGTGAGGCTCACATCGCACCCCTGGAGGTCTGCACAGTGCTGACGTTCGCCGGGTGATTGACGAGTGTTGGCTGAATGAATAAATAAATAAGTAAATGAATGAAAGAGTATCTGTCTAGTTAGTAGTCTTAGAAATACATAATCTGAAATCTTAGAAATACATAATCTGAATCATAATCTGAAAATCCTATTCTAATTTTTTTTTTCTTTTTAAACAGAGTCTCACTCTGTTGCCTGGGCTACAGTGCCGTGGCAACAGCCTAGCTCACAGCAACTTCAAACTCCTGGGCTCAGGCAATCCTCCTGCCTCAGCCTCCCAAGTAGCTGGGACTATAGGCCTGCACCACCATGCCCGGCTAATTTTTTCTGTATATTTTTAGTTGGCCAATTAATTTCTTTCTATTTTTAGTAAAGACGGGGGTTTGGCTCTTGCTCGGGCTGGTCTTGAACTCCTGACCTTGAGCGATCCACCCGCCTTGGCCTCCCAGAGTGCTAGGATTACAGGTGTGAGCCACCACGCCAGCAACCTCAATCTCCTGGGCTCAAGCAATCCTCCTGCCTCAGCCTCCCGAGTAGCTGTGACTATAGGCATGCACCACAATGCCCGGCTGATTTTTTCTATATATTTTTAGTTGGCCAATTAATTTCTTTCTATTTTTAGTAGAGATGGGGTCTGGCTCTTGCTCAGGCTGGTCTTGAACTCCTGACCTTGCGTGATCTGCCCACCTTGGCCTCCCAGAGCGCTAGGATTACAGGCATGAGCCACCACGCCTGGCCTAATTTCTTAATAATAGTTAATTTATACTTGAATTTTTTCCCCCAGGTTTTAGAGCAATCAGGGAGAACACCCAAAGCGAGAAAATGGCCTTAAAAGACATGATGTCTTTGACAACGTGGCTACAAAGCATCATTATTAAAAAGTGCGTTTTCTCTTTGATTCTCTTTCTGTTTGTGGCATCTGCTAGAGGTGTTTATGGTGACAGATTTAAACCCTCAGTGTGTGTCATGCAGTCCCTCTCAGACTCCATCTGTAACATGACCTGGGCTTGGTGGCTGCCACTCTGTGTCTTTTTTTCCCTCTTTTCGTGACACACGTCCCCTCCCCCCTTCACGGTGACTCACTCTGTCCCAGGTGCTGCCACTGCTCCCAGCAGGGCCTGGTTATTGCCACTTGGCCTGATTTGTGCTCTCAGCTTCCTTCCCCAGTCTCCTTCTGTCCTCACGCTCTGCACGACAAATGCCTACTCAGCTGGCCGCCCCGGCGAGAGCGGCTGCCTGGAGCCTGACAGCAGGACTTCCGGCTGCGGATCTCGGCCCTCCATCTGCTATGGGGAAGAAAAGCACAAATTTAAACCTGACCTTGAATTCCTAAGTGGCATATCGGGAGTAAACAAAATGACTAGGTGTTTTTTTTTTTTTTTTTCCTTTTGCAGCATATTAGCTCTCTCACTAATGCCCCCCAGCACGTGCAAACAGTTTATTTAATGAGTTTCTACGTCATCTCGGTCCGCCTCGCGCCCTACCCCATCCATCCAGCACCCAGCGCCGCACCTACCTGGCGGCGAATTCACCTCAGCTGCTTGTAAATCGCACTTTACCACCTGCTTCTGCCCCATAATTCCCGGCTCATTCCCTGTTCTAAAAGCCTCACTTTCAGCCCTTGAATTTGACCCAACTCTCCTTTGTCCAAATGTATCCGCTGAGCAGATCCAAACCACAACGCTGAGAAAGGAAGCCATAATCAGAGGTCACCAAGCTGCACCTTAAGGAGCGAGATTGAAGTCTCGTCTATAAAGTCTTCTCTCTCTGACAACGTCACCATGCCGTCTACAGTTCTACATCTTCTCCGCCGGATTGTCCTTTCTCAAATACTAATAGAAAAAATGAGCACAGGAGACATCTGGAGACGCTCAGAAACCGGAAGGTGAGAGACGGCTTGTTACACCTCCTCCTACACGATGTATTCTAGAAGGTTTAAAGTGTCTCTCCTAGCAAAAGCGTTAGTTAATCACAGTTTCCCCTTCAAAGATTCGGTTTTAAAATAGCTGAATATTTAATTAATTCTCCAGAGAGACCTAATATATGCAGTCTTTGAATTGATTAATGAGTAAAAATTTGGGTTTTTCTATAATTCTAACCTTACTGAACTCAAACTAAATGCCCCAAAACAGGTAGGGTTGCAAAATCCAAAGGACATTGGAAGGTTAGAGTTCAATGCGAATTACATCTATAAGACCATGGACTTCTAAACAGCATCCATGCTGTTTTGACAGCTAAGTTATCCCTGAATTTAAAGAAGAGTGGACTAAGCATAATCTGTAATTTTATATATATAAAAAAATACATACTTATACATTTGTAAATGGCAGTCCACAGTCAAATTAAAAAAAACTACTTGGTGGGTATTTTTAATGGATATTCTATGGTTTGAATGTCCCTTCAAAAGTCACGTTGAAACGTATCCCCAGTTGTGGCAGTATTGGAAGCTGGGAACTTTGAGAAGTGATTGGGTCGTGGGGGCTCTTGCCTTCTTTCACTGTAGTCAGAAGTGACCCTGAATGGAGAGTTGCTATGATTCCATATACGTAGGACCCCCAAGGACATCTGTCCCCCAGAAATAAATATTTGGGTGTCCTTATCAGAAAAAGAACTCTGAGCAGAAAACGGGCTATGGAAGAGGAAATAAAATTTTAGCCATGGCCTACTACTACTACTAGCAAGTGCAGATATAATGACTGTGAATTTCCTTCCTGCCTGTATTTCCTTCTTTGCTGTGAAGCGCACGTATAATATCTCCGGCTATCTGACCTCTTACTCTACGAATTCAGAACCTGATCTATTTGGGTTAGACAGAGACTTGCATGCTTGCTATTTTTCTCTTCCTTTCCTCTCCCTTTCCCACACTGCAGGGACAGAGTTATTATTCAGGTTACAATTCGGTTCTCTGGTTAACACATACTGAGGTGAGATTGTTAGAGGACTTGGAGGAGTTACCATTATTCAGGGAGTCTGGATTCCAGTTGGCGCAAGACGCGATGTCTTGCTTTCCTTTTGGGAGAGGGTTTTGTGAATTCTTGACTATAGAAGGGTATTTGTCTTTCGTTTTAGGTGGGAAATTTCTGGGAAGTTTGATTAGGGGAAGCAGAGTGTAGGCAGAGTTGGGGAGACAAAGGCGTGAACTGGGACAAGGATTTGTCCTTGTTCTGGCTGCCCAATGATAGTCAAACTTTTTTCTTATGCGGAGGAATTCTCTGCTTTCTGACTCTCCGTGGGAGGCTGCGTCCTGCCTTCCACGGAAGCTAACGAAGGACCAGGCTCTCACTCCCTGCTTCCTCCGGCAGCTGTGCTACAGGCATGTGGCCGGGGCTGGCCACCCAGCTGCTCCCTGTGGGGAGTTAGATCTTCGGTGCGAGAAACGAGATGCAGAGATCTCTTAGACGTCCCCTCATCATGGCGATACACAGAGGGGTGGAGACTGTCCCGTGGCAGCGGGTCCAGCGGTGCACGGCCCAGCGGTGGTGGTGGCAGCAATGCATGCAGCGACACCCTAACAGGGCAGCTCCTATGGCGTCAGCTTGCCCACGGCTCAGTGAGATTCACCCCCCCTTTCCCGCCCATTTTCTCACCTGGTTTCAGTGTCGATTTCCTGAGCTCTCTGATGTCCTTCCAGCAAATTCCAGTGTAATTCTTGCAACCGAGAACACCGACTGCTGGAGGCATATATTAACATTATGACCCCATTTCAGCGAGAATTTGGGTTACTGAAAGGTTATATGAGTGGGCCAAGAGTCCCACAGTGCATTATCACGGCTGAAGTTTGAACCTGGGTCTGCCTGACGCCGGGCTTATGCTCTGAGCCCCCACTCTGTTAAGTACCATCAGCTAAAAATAGAAAATATTGCAAAGACTAGCTTACTAGGGTTTTTAGAGAATTAGCTCTTAGCTTAAGGACACAAGGAATTCGTGTGCTAGGTTGCCACCAACTGCTGAGGCTGCTGCTAGGAGCAGCTAGGTCATGTTGAAGAACAAAGGCCACTGCCTGCGCCACCACCGTCTACACAGACCGCCGTGGAAGTTCCCTACTGGTTTACAGGCCCGTCATCGCTTTTCCGAAGAGTCTAGACAGGGTGGCTCTCCTGCCATTTCTCTGCTTGCCAGTGACCCGCTCCTTTCCAAGGCTTCCTGCCTTCTCCCCCACTCCCTCCATAATAAGCTTCCTGTGTTGACTCCTACCAGAGCCTTTTCCTTCCCTGGGAAGAGTTTGAATCTTGCTTGTTAGGTGGGAACTTTGCACCTCTCTCCAAACAAATACAGTCTTGTTTTTCTAAGAGAGAGACTTCCAACCCAGAGCACTGGGAAAATGCTCCTTCGGTTCATGGAGAAGCCTGACCTTTAAAAGCCTCCCGAGAAGACAACACATGGTTTCCCGGGAGGCCACGCTTCCCTCTCCAGCAGCTCTTCTCACCTAAATGCCACCTCTGCCTTCTCCTCCTTCCGGGTAATGGCGCTGACCGTTGTTTACTCTGTGGACACTTTGCAATGACAATCACGTCTCCTCTTGGAGGCAGCTCGGCACAGCGGGGCGTTTCGGAATCTTTTAATCGTCTCCTTTGCTATATCAGTCCCTCTGCCCTCCCCGTCACATTCGTGCTGCTTTTCTGAACTTCCCTCATTTGAGCCCAACTGGAAACAGGATTGTTAGCACGTAGATTTCTCCCGCTTCTGGCAAGGGTTTTTACAATTTGTTGAGACAACAGGCTGCAACTTTTTACAAAAAGACCCAAGGTCTAACTCACCAAACTCCGATGATGCTTTTATATAAACCAGTATCTTTCTTCAAAATTCCTTTGATACAAAGTTTGCTTCTGATAATGGGACGTTAATCGCAAAGCTCTGGCGCAGCGTTCCTGTGGGGCTGGTGTTCTGTCGCCGTGTTCGTGCTTTACTTCAGGCGCTGTTACTCACCTTACAATTGATTGTAGGATGCCGCAAGCGTATCTGCAGTGGCTTATTGCATTTAATCACCAACGCTCTTCTGTGACAGGTATCTCTCTAGCCACGGTAGCTTCCGTGAGCCTGAAACGCCAATCTCCTCCGGGATCGCACGTTAATTTCTGCAGCCGTCTCGTTATCCAGGAGGGTTCTTTGTTTTGCTTTAACGCAGCCACTCAGGAGTGTTTATCAAGCCCCGCAGAGTTTAACTGCCTGTAAAGATTAGGCCCAGGCTATTTACCTACTGGACTGGTTAAAATTGGCACTTGGGGTAATAGTCTTCCCTGTCCAACGGCTGCTGCCTTTGCGGCTGGCGCGTTTCCTGCCAGGCCGAAACATAGCCGCGAGCTGCCCTCATTTTGCAGCGAATGAGAAACGGAAGCCTGCTCGGGGCTGGCAGAGGAATTGTCTCCTAGTGAGGGGACGTTTGATGGTTGAGAGTTGGAGTGTGGCTTTTTGAAAAGTGGGCGCCTGGGCAGACTGGATTTTCTTCTTCGTTTGTGTGTGTGGTCGGCACGTGCCCGGTCATCCCGCGGTCAGAACCGGAGCTGTCCTCGGTTCTCGGGACGCACGGTGAACACGGTGGTCACCCCTTCTCGTGCTACCAAGAAAACATCTCAGAGTACAAAGGGGTGGAAATGATACTACATTAGGAAAAAAAATTAAGTTCCTTCAAGTGAATTAAAAGTGCAGACACTTGGGGGCTTTACTCGCTGTGAATAAATTAACCGTGACACACACGCCTAGGCACTTCCTCCAGCTGGCCGGGCCGGAAGGGAACACTTAGGAAAAGGAAGGAGAGAAGGTGTCTTCTACGTCCAAGGAACTTGCATTCCTAGTGTCCTTCCTGTAGTGAAGACGACTGGATGTTTTTATTTTATAAAAGTTAAAGAGTCCAAAAGTACTCAATATTTTCTTTCCTTATCTTATTCTGTCATCAATCTTCAGTCACCTTATTAAAAACCTCGGTAAAGAAGAGTAAGGCTGCTGTGAAGAAGGGCTTTCCCTGAGACATGACATCCGGGAAGCAGATTTTCGGTCCACTGGCAAAATATTTACGGAGCGTGTAAATATCAGTACATTTGGCTAATCACCTGTGAGTTTGATTATGTAAACAGCTTCACGGGAGAATGCTTTGCCATGGAGCTTTATTATAGCTTTTTGTGATCTTGTACTGATTAGTGTCTAGCATTCGGCCACTCAATAAATGTAGGATGACGAATGAATCAATCAATAGCTTATAGAATTAATAGATTGCCAGCCATCTCAGTTTTTATGGTGTGTAGATAGCATTACTTTTTTTAAAAAAAAATTTTACTTTTAATTATTATAGGCACACAATAGTTCTATACATTTATAGGGTTTTGACACAGATATACAATACGGATATAAAATATACATATTTGATACAGATATCAAATATGTATTGATAAAATCAAGGTAATTGGGATATATATCACCTCAAGCATTTATCCTTTCTTTGTGTTAGGAACATTCCAATGCCACTCCTTTATTAATAGTTATTTTAAAGTATACCATAACCTTACTGTTGACTATAGTTGTTCTATCAAATCTTGTTCCTTCTATCTAACTATATTTTTGCACCCATTAACCATCTCCACTTTATCCTTCGCTGCTACTCTTTCCTGCCTCTATCATTCTACTCTGTTTCTGTTAGCTCAAATTGTTTTAATATTTAGCTCCCACATATGAGTGAGAACATGTGAAATCTGTCTGTGTTTAGCTTATTTCATTTAAGATAATGTTCTCCAGTGCCATCTAGGTTGTTGCAAATGACAGGATGTCATTCTTTTTATGGCTGAATAATATTCCACTGTGTGTATGTCCCACAATTTCTTTATCCATGAATCCCTTGATGGACTTTAATTTGATTCCAAATCTTGGCTATTGTGAAGAGTGCTGCAATAAACACAGGAGTGCAGATGTCTTTTTGATGTACTGATTTCCTTTCTTTTGGCTATATACCTAGCAGTGGAATTGCTGAGTCATACGGTAGTTCTAGTTTTAGTTTGTGTAGGAGCCTCATACTGTTCTCCATGGCGTTTGCGCCAATTTACTTTATCACCAACAATGTACAAGAGTCCTCTTTTCTCCACATCCTCACCAGCATTCGGTATTCCTGTGATAAAAGCCATTTTAACTGGGGTGAGATGACATCTCATTGTAGCTTTGATTTGCATTTCTCTGATGAATAATGATGTTAAACATTTTTTCATATATCTGTGGACCATCTGTATGTCTTCTTTTGAGAAATGTCTATTCCGATCCCCTGCCCATTTTTAATTGGATTATTTGTTGTTTTTCCCTATTGAGTTGTTGGAGCTCCTTATATATTCTAGTTATTAATCCCTTGTCAGATAGGTCGTTTGCAAATATATTCTGCCATCCTGTGTGGGTTGTCTTTTCACTTTGTTGACTGTTTCCCTTTGCTGTGCAGAAGCTTTTTAGCTTGATGTGGTCCCATTTGTCCAATTTTGCTTTGGTTGCCTGTGCTTTGGGATATTACTCAAGAAGTCCTTGCCCAGACCAATGTCCTCAAGGGTTTCCCCAATGTTTTCTTTTAGTAGTTTCATAGTTTCAGGTCTTATATTTAAGTATTTAATCCATTTTGATTTGAATTTTGTATATGGTGAGAGATAAAGATATAGTTTCATTCTGCTGCATGTGGATATCCAGTTTTCCCAGCACCATTTATCAAAGAGATTGTCCTTTCCCTACTGTATGTTCTGGCACCTTTGTCAAAGATAAGTTCACTATAGTTGTGTGGATTTATTTCTGGGTTCTCTATTCTGTTCCATTGGTCTATGTGTCTGTTTTTATGTCAGTGCCATGCTGTTTTGGTTACTGCAGCTCTGTAGTATAATTTGAAGTTAGGTCATGTGATTCCTCCAGTTTTGTTCTTTCTGCTCAGGATGGCTTTGGCTATTTTGGGTCTTTTGTGGTTCCATGGAAATTTTAGGATTATTTTTTTCTATTTCTGTGAAGAATAGCATTGGTATTTTCGTCAGTGACAATGATGGGTAGGTAGTGGTACTGTGTTCCATCTGAGATTGCCAGTGATTACTCTTATCTAGGCCCTCAAAATGAGAGAAAATATCTTCCATGTCATGTTCTCCAGTTTAACTTCTTATGGCTTAACATGTACACCCTTTTTGACTTTATTATTGTCATAAAATCACAGAATTTTCCATTTGTAAGGGATATTAGAGAACAGTACAATTTAGGAACGAATATTCTAAATTACAGAAATTAGGTCATTTACCCATGGTTATATAGCTAATTAGAAGAAAAGCTTAACTCTATAAAATTAGAGTTGGCGACCTGAGAAATTAGAAACAAAAACGAAGGACAGCTTTGCTAGATGTATGGTAAGGCTCCGTCCTCTTGTGGTGATTTAGAATAAACACTGTGGGTCAAATGCAATGTGCCATGAAGAAGTTTAAGAATATTAATTCACATCAGGTCAAAACAGTCACCATTTGGAAAGTAATTACAGCCACCACTGCTTTTGCTTATTTTCCATTGATGTGATTCAGCAGTATGAGCAAAATGAAGTGTGGTTTACAGGTCAAGAACAGTCCGGAAGCCTTCTTCAGTCATTTCTGAAGCCTTGAGGATTGTGTTACAGCCCCGTGTTTGCCTTAGACTCACCTACTTTCGAAGTTTCAGGCATTTCTTGTTGTTTAATTAGCTTTAGAAATCAATGTCACTACCCTGGAAGGCTTTCAAATCTCAGCTCTCTGCTTCCAAGTGGATAAATGTGAGTGCACTGGATACACACTCCGACATGGTTTCCACTGTTTCTCCCTGCCCGTAAGCTCTGGCACCCCACGGCTCATTCCACTGGTGGTGAAGTGTCCTGAAACTGTGACACAGTGGGGCCCTCTGCCTTGGCTTGACTGAGGCGTAAGCCATTAGGATGAGGATCTGCCTCTGTGTGACGTGTCTGGACTTGCCATTTATGCCCATGGGTGGAAACTCCATATATAATTTGTGTTCTTCGCAGCTTGTTTGGGTCTTTTATTCCTTTCTCAGATTCTTTTTTCTAACTCTTAATAATCTCTAGTGAATATCACTACTGTATACATTTAAAATGGGGTAAAAACATCTGCATGAGTTGGTAAAGAAGAGGGTAGGGTATTTTGGGGGGTTTTTTTGAGTCAGAATCTCACTCTGTTGCCCGGACTAGAGTGCCGTGGTGTCAGCCTCGCTCACAGCAACCTCAAACTCCTGGGCCCAAGCGATCCTCCTGCCTCAGCCTCCCGAGTGGCTGGGACTATAGGCATGTGCCACCCTGCCCGGCTATTTTTTCTATATATTTTTAGTTGGCCAATTAATTTCTTTCTATTTTTAGTAGATATGGGGTCTGGCTCTTGCTCAGGCTGGTTTAGGAACTTCTGACTTTGAGGGATCCTCCTGCCTTGGCCTCCCAGAGTGCTAGGATTACAGGTGTGAGGCACCTCGCCTGGCTTGGCTGAGAAGAGGGTAGTTTTTACGTGTGTTTCTGCTGATGGGAAAACTATATGAGAGTTCAAGTAGCTCTGAGCCATGAGAGGGTTAGTACAGACAAGATTTGTGCTCCCTATGGAGATTTTTCTTTTCCCTGTCTGCTGCCTGGTGGGGTATGTGCATCATTTGCTCGTGCCTCCATATTTTTCTAGGGCCAGCAATCATGAAACAACACACCTCATCAATCAAAACACCCAGCGAAGGCATAAGCTCTTCCTATGCTTTAAAGTGTGGGGTTTCCTGCATTGTGTGTTAATTTCTCTCTCTTTTCTTCCGTTGCTCTCTTATTGTCTCCATCTCTTTCTCTCTCTCTGCTTTCCATTTTCAAGTCTGAGTTATAGAAATTATTGAAAATAGTTTAGGGAACTGGGCATTAGTCCTGCTATCCATCCATTCAACCAAAACATTTTAAGCATCTAATAGACACATATTTTAGATTAACTGATTTCTATCTTTACAGGTGCATTGCTGCGATAGCATTTAGGAGCCTTATATTTGATTTTTTGTTTTGTTTGCTTGTTTTTGGTTCAGTTTGGTTGTTTTGTTTGGATATATGCCAGATGATTCATCATCTCCTTACTTGGCTGGGGATGTAATATATAGCTTGTCAGAAATAAACTCTGTAGAAAATGGCTTCATTTCATAGCAGCCTTTTTCCAATTTCATTTGTCTCAGGATGCAGTAATGTCGCATAAACACAGCTCATCCCACATCCTGGAGATGGAACACATTTATCAGGTAAGTCTATCAAGCATTATTACCGTACTTGGATGGAGGAATTACCCCTGGCGCATCACAAAGCCAAGGAAGTAAATTAGCAATAAAAAGCTAATATCTTCTTTAATGTTTTATTTTATTGCTAAATTTCCTGACAGCTGCCTCCTTCCAGAATCCTCCTTCATCAAGTGAAACACAGTTTTATTGGCAGTATACATAAAAGAAATTATGAAATAACAGTTTTGATACTGTGGAAGATATTTAATGATTCAATTGTTTCATAAGTTCGACATTCATTTTTCTTTACTTTTTAATTAAGTGTATATTGTTGCATATCAAAAATAGTAGAAAACGTCTTTATAAGCTTTTTATTTGTATACCCTCAATTAAGCTGGTTAACATGATATTATTTTGATACCCTAATTTGATGAATGAAGGTTTTAGGATATTTTCAAGCAGGGAATGGCCTAGATATTATAATCTGGCCATAATAGCACATGAACAATTTTATTTTAGATAAAACTTCATGCTCAAACTTAAAAATAGCCAAAGAGAACCACATAGTCTACATGGTTTCAAAGGACTTCCCAGTAAGAGAATCCAAGTACCCAAACCCAAATCCACTTCGTGTACCCCTACATGTTGCCTGTGTGGATTCTATTTTAATATCTCATCTATGAATCTTTTGTTTAATATCTCTAAGAAGAGGATAAAACCAGTCCTGATTTTAATCTGTGTTTCTTCCATAATTATTAATAACACCTCATTTCACTCTCAAAACTTATGTAGCTTGCAAAAAGTAAATTTATGGTCATCCTCAGAATCACTTTGCTAGATTGTAAGCCACCAAAGGACAGGGTTTCATCAAACACTGACCTCTTTCGTTTACATTTTGCGTTGCAAGTTACAAAGCAGTTTCATGTTTGTTATCATATTTCTTCATTACCACAATTCTGAGAGGACGGCTTGGAGCAGTTGAATGTTTGCCCCATTTCGAATGGGAGAGAAGGGCTGTCGCAGTTGTTTTTTGGCAACTAACCAGACATTTTTTCCTAGCTGATAATGTTATACTTTTTGGTGTAACGCAAAGCCTCACTCTGGTTGCCACTCAACAAACATTTACCGAATTACATTTAGGGACAGTGCTGCGTCTTCAGAGAAGAAGCCCTAGCTGCTGGCATTGTCTGCAAAAGTTTATCCTAGTTTGGGGGAAGAGACACACCAAGTATGATAAGGAGGGAAGACGGGATTTTATCGTTCTGACATTTCTGTTCCCCCAGCAAGGAAGATGCTCTGACTTTCTCAGGTTGCCGAAGGAATTTCACTCACCTGATGTTTTAACTTTCTTGGAGGAAGTTTATTGAGGGTTGGAAGAAATAGGGAAGAATTTCTTTACATGAAAAGAAAACAGTAGTTTCTCAAAGGGCTTTGCCTCTTGGCCCTCTGGCAGCACATGGTGCAAAGGGGGCCGCCGTGCTCGGTGGCCGAGATATTCATCACTGTCTTTACAAGCTGCCACCGGAGCTGCAGCTCATTTCTTCCCGTGGCCTTTCTGCGCGGCCATTCTAAACCATCACGGCCTCCACCTTGCAGGCGGCGTTCTGGCAGCCCGTGGCCGTCTGAGCCGTGTAGAAACAAGGTCACCAGTTCTCCTCCAGTGAAGTCCCTCCTGTCGTTCACAATAAAAGAACCTCAACTCCGTGTCCTTTCTCAAGCAGGGGCATTTATTATCCAGATGAATTGCCCCAGAGATTGTTTTATTTTAAACACTTCGGCGACTGGCTCTGCATAGTTATTTCATGCTTGTTTGAGCTCCTGCTCTTTATAAACGCCGTCTTCCCACTGACGGCGGTGTGGGAGAGGGTGTGCCTGACCCTGCCGGCTCGCTGGTGGGGAGACAGGAATGAGACGTGGCTCCTTGCTTCAGGGCAGCGTTTCTTTTGTGAGATGATTTCTTTGACATCTCGGTTATTTGGACTCTTCCCTGCTGCTTCCTCTAGCACAGGCATCCTCAAACTACCACCCACGGGCCGCATGCGGCCTGCCGAGGGCATTTATCCAGGACGCCAGTGTTTTTGCCGCTGCCACCTGTCCTGCTTAGCAGCCGACTCGTCCGGGACCCACAGTGCGCATGTGTGGAATGTGCGCCGCGCTCTCCAGCGGCCCTCCCACCGTCTGAGGGACAGTGAGCTGGCCCCTGTTTAAAAAGTTTGAGGACCCCTGCTCTAGCACATTCAAAAAAATTGTCTTGAGCAACAAAGGATGGCTGTTGCCTTCTTTCTTTCCCTCTCCCCAACCACGCCCTCAGACGCCTCCCTGCCTCCTTTAATCCCCCCTTTATGAGGATGAGGAGGGTTGGACAGGACCTCCATGTTTTTGGTTCTTCTGTCTTCAACAAGAATTCAAAGTCCTGATCATGGAAGTGTACCTTTTGATTCCAGATGCACTGCCTCTAGATTTTGACCCTAAAAGGATTTTTTTTTTCATCTGCTGCATTTTTTTCCCACAGTTAAAATCTGAACACGTGGCTTGGATTATTGGCACATAACTATGCTATAAATGCCATGACAAATAATTTGCTGGGTGATAAAAATTTGAATAGCAAACATCAGTAAAGTGAAGCGCCCTTTCTCATACATTCTCTTTCGTGCATCCTTAGTATACACAAAAATAACAGAAAAAAATTGGAAAAAAAATAATGTAGAGGATTTACTCTGAATGTCGTCGGAGGCTAAGTTTAAGTAAACTAAAAACAAACAAAAAAAGGTTTCAACTAACTTTTATTTTTAAAGACAGAGGATGAAGTAGAAATAACCTTTATAAAAGATGAGAGTATTTATGACAAGAAGGGTACAAGTCTGAGAGAACCACAGGCCCAACACAGCAGAAGTTCTCAAGCTTTTCTCTACTTTCTGCAACTATTTCTGATGAGGCTACTGAACTGAGTTGAACATAGTGAGATATTGTTACATTTAAAAGACTTTTCAGGCCGGGCATGGTGGCTCACGCCTGTAATCCTAGCACTCTAGGAGGCCGAAACGGGCGGATTGCTCGAGGTCAGGAGTTCGAAACCAGCCTGACCAAGAGCGAGACCCCATTTCTACTATAAATAGAAAGAAATTAATTGGCCAACAATATATGTAGAAAAAATTAGCCGGGCATGGTGGCACATGCCTGTAGCCCCAGCTATTTGGGAGACTGAGGCAGTAGGATTGCTTGAGCCCAGGAATTTGAGGTTGCTGTGAGCTAGGCTGACGCCACGGCACTCACTCTAGCCTGGGCAACAAAGCCAGACTCTGTCTCAAAAAAAAAAGACTTTTCATTTAACTTGCAGCAGTTTTCAAAGATGGGAGCAGCCTTAGCTCAGTCCTATTAATAGCTATGCAGTGTATTTGAAATGAGCTTGGCCAGGTATTAGCCACCAGAAATTAATGTTTCTTTTCTCAAGACAGAACTTGAAAAAACATATGATATGCTGAAAAGAAATTGTTAAGTATAATAAATTATTTAGCCATGTTATGCTTTTTTTTTTTTTTCAATACTATGCTATAGTAGTATGATTCATTAACAGTTCTGAGGAAGGGACAATAATAATGATTAATGTGATGCTCACTGCCAGGCACTTAAGGTAAGGGTCTTGACCTGTTATACTTAAATTGCGAAATTTAAATGATTAAAAAGATATTGACTATGATATCCTAATATTGCCTATCCTTGCTCTTCCACTTCTGTGATCATGCTTTAAAAAGTTTTATGGGAGGAACTTTCCTCTGACTATAAATATTTACTGGGTAGAGCTATGCCTGTTTGGATTTTGAGTGGGTTGGGGTTTGGTCATTTCTAATTGATGCCTTGTAAATATAATAAATGGTGTCTAAACACATTCAGCATCAATGAAATTATCTTTAGATAATTAGATATCTTTAGATAAAAAGATATTTTTTAAATGATGAGACTACTGGTCTAAGCCGATGGCTTTCAAAAAGAGTGGAACTTGTTGGAAACTCGTTGGAAACACCTAGGAACTTGTTGGAAATGTAATTCTTGGGCCCCATTTTAATCACTCAGGGTGGGTGGCCCAGCAATCTGTGTTTTAACAATTCCCCCAGGTGCTTAAATGCTAAGGTTTAATAACCACTCACATGATAAAAAGCTAGAGAATTTTTGAAATAAAATGTCCTTGGACACGTTTCTCTCAATGTAGATCTGGCTTTGGATCACACCTGACCATTTTTCGAGACACCTGCAGTCCCTGTATGCAACCAAGGCAGCAATGCCAGAAAGTTAGCTTAGATTTGCTAGTGGTAGGAAATTAAGAACTGGGGAACAACGCAACTCGTCATCTCTTTGATCGCAGAATTATGTGTTTCTAGTGGCCTTATATAGAAATTCTGATTTAGTAGATTTAGGGTAAGACCTAGTGCTGTAGTCTGTGTTCCCTCTCCCCTAAATTCATATGCTGAAATCCTAATGCCCAAAGTAAGGTATTAGGGGGTCGTGGGCCCTGATCCTGTGGCCAGGTGAGGACACATTGAGAAGCTGCTGTGTATAAACCAGAAATCGGGCCCTGGCCAGACACCAACTCTCTACTCCTTGATCTGGGACTTCCCAGCCTCCTGAATTGTGAGAAACACATTTCTACTGTCTGGCAGCTACCCAGGTTATGGCATTTTGTTATAGTGTCCTGAACAGACTAAGGCCTCTTGTCATCTGTATGTCCCCCAGAAGAAAAAATTTGCTATAGAGAGAGCTAACATCGGTGCATGTGAGTCTCAGTTGGCTAAGAGAAGTATGTACCTGACAGAACTTTTCAGAAATACGAAGATTGAAAGAAGGTCGATAGCAAGTCTCACTGTAAACTATGTGAAAGTTGTTTGCTTAGTGGTGATTGTTCCTCCCTGAGGACGGAACCCATTAATAATCACAAACTACATGGTATTTTCGTTAGAATTTATCATCCGGCGCTATGCAAATAGCCTTAGTTGATCACTCCTTTTCTCAAAAGTACCCTGGAAATCTCATTAACAGGGACTAATCCTGGATTCAGTATGGTGCTCCTACTTTAACAAGCTTGTGGGGAAACCATGCTATTTGGAAGTCGCTCAACACACCTCCTATTTGGTTTTGCTGGGGATGAAGGACCCTATACAGTGAAGTATGGATTGCCACGGAGAATTGAGGAGCAGAGGCTTAAGTCCCAGAAGGCCTGAATTCTATCTAGTCCCGCTTCTGCTGTTAACTTGACAAATGACCTTGACCTTGCTAGCCCCTTGCTTATGAATGCTTCTAATTTTTTATAAGGACAATAGTATTATCTACTACAGAGGTAGTTATAAGAATGAAATCAGATAATAAATATAAAATTGCTTTGAAAAACAAAAGCAATGATGCAAATAAAATGTATATATCTCTCTATATACACCTTACCATAATATTAAGAATTAATAATGTGAGCCCTGGCGCGATGGCTCATGCCTGTAATCCTAGCACTCTGGGAGGCCGAGGTGGGCAGATCATTTGAGCTCAGGAGTTCAAGACCAGCCTGAGCAAGAGTGAGAACCCATCTCTATTAAAAATAGAAAGAAATTAATTGGCTAACTAATATATATAGAAAAAATTAGCTGGGCATGATGGCGCATGCATGTAATCCCAGCTACTCGGGAGGCTGACGCAGGAGGATTGCTTGAGCCCAGGAGTTGGAGGTTGCTGTGAGCTAGGCTGATGCCACAGCACTCTAGCCCAGGCAACAGATTGAGACTCTGTCTCAGAAAAAAAAAAAAAATTAACAATGTGGCTCATTGTCCATGTTGGGGATCTACTGTTTTTAGATTGGAAAAGTACAAAATCACTCAGTTGACTTCATATAAATCTTTTAAATTATGGGGAAAAAAAACCCCATTTAAATTGTCTTAATTTAGCAAATAGATTTGGGTGGACATAGGAACTTTCAATTAAAAAGCTTCTATTAAGCCGCTCGTGACGAACCACATGACTGCAATAGGGAGTCGTCAGCAAGCTGGTTTTATCTGGTCCTGTTTGATGGGAAGGGGTAAATGATTTCTTGTAGACTCTAGGCATTAATAAGCAAAAGACATGTTAACTTTCCCAGAGGCATTCTAAACAGCCAGATGGATTATAAGCAGGGCAACAGTATAACTTACCATCCAAACCAGGACACTTTTAAGAGTCATGACCACACAGGACAACGTAGAGCGTGCAGCGGCACAGGTGACCCTGTGCTGCTCAGCTCTGATACCCCCTCTCAAGGTGAGTAACGTCAGAATGAAATCGTCAACAAGATGCTGAAATGCAACCGGCCTTCTGTACGAGGCAGGCGGGGTGCTCTGCTGGAGCGAGCAGAAGCGGAGACCGAGGACTGCAGCAGCCCCAGGAAGCACTGTGCCGAGAGCCGAAGGGGCACCTGCAGGCGGGAGGCTCGGGAGAGATGCTGCCGGGTCTCTCTGAAGTGGAGAATCACACACGTTCCCGAGCTGCAGTCTGCTGCGGGGCCAGACTCACCAGTCCGCCGCGCCCAGCGTGGAGATGAGTGACTGCGAATAGAAGCTTCAGGCCAGTGTCGAGTCACCCAGATAGAGTCACAAACAGCTCCCAGCACTGCAAGCAGAGGCTGCAGACATAAATCAAAGAGCAATCTCCCAACGTCAGCCAGCCGTGCGTGGAAGGACTGGCCACTTGTCACGCCTCGGTGCCCTCAGCCGGTCTCACACCTACCTGGAGAGTAATTACAGCTTGTGGTGTCAGCTGAGAGGGATGGTGGCGAGGGTGCGACTTGTCGGTGAGGTGATCGGAGAGGAGAATGTGCGGCCCGTATCTACAGAGACGATTTACCCGTCGCCGTTTATAGGCACGCCAGGAATCGCCGGAAATCACTTAAAACTATTTTCCCTTTGAGGCATTCCTTCTCGTGATTTATGCAAAACGCCCCGTCTCCAGCATAGCTCTGGCACCTGCGTATGGAAGTGTGTCGTAGCCTTATTATGATGTATTCCTGCCAGGGGAAGACGCCTAAAGAGATTTTACTAAATGGGTCTTTAGAGATAAATCCATGCTTACAATGTCATATTATTAGTTCTGAATTCTGAAAAAATATGACCCAGTCCTCCCCCGCCCCCAGAGGAGGGTCGGGAAGCTGCCTACCCCTGGGAAAGATTTTGCAACAAGGCAGGAAGTGGAAGGCAGAGCTGGGGCAGCCTTGTCATCAACCCTCTTCCGAGTCCTCAGGTGTGTGCAGTCCTGGGCCAGAAGTGTCACACGGGAGGGCAGGTGTGGCCCTCCCGGACCCCTAAACAGCTGGCTTTGTAGCCAAAGTGTCATTGGCTCTTTTGATGGGTCTGCCATAAACTTTGCAGTGACAATCTTCCAAGAAAATGTTCCTCTTTGCTGTTTCCTTATAGAGGTAGTTATAAAGAGATTGAAATAGAAGTTTTTCATGGGAGAGCAAAATAGATATTTACTTTTTATTTGGCTGTTATCTTCTTTTAAAACCTCTAATTGCCCCTAAAGGAAACCGTGTCAAGTGTTGGCATTGGTTTCGAGTTTTGCAGGAAACCGATGGAAAGAACGGCCCAACACCCACTTTCGCTGACTGTAAATTCATTTTCCTTCTGGGTTATTCACTTAGAGTACAAAGTTCTGTGTTATCAATTCATAAAATAATCCTGGAACTTGCATTATTTACTGAGCCTTCTGATATAGTGAATACATTTTAAAACAGTCATGTGATGATATTAATATTTTTAAATGGGCCGGGGGTGGTGGCTCACACCTGTAATCCTAGCTCTCTGGGAGGCCGAGGTGGGCGGATCGTTTGAGCTCAGGAGTTCGAGACTAGCCTGAGCAAGTGTGAGACCCCCGTCTCTACTAAAAAATAGAAAGAAATTAGCTGGACAACTAAAAATATATACATAAAAAAATCAGCCGGCATGGTGGCGCATGCCTGTAGTCCCAGCTACTCGGGAGGCTGAGGCAGGAGGATCGCTTGAGCCCAGGAGTTTGAGGTTGCTGTGAGCTAGGCTGACACCACATTACTCTAGCCTGGGCAACAGAGTAAGACTGTGTCTCAAAAAAAAAAAAAAAAAGAAAAAAACAAACAAAAAAATATTTTTAAATGGCAGTAGATATAGAAGCCAGTTATTGCCATGGTATTAATCCAGCCTTAGAATAAGGATAAATCCAGCATTTATTATTTAGTTCATAATTGTTTTATGACAATTTTTTTCTCTGTGCTATATTCTTTTTCTACATAAAAACAGTTTTAAAAATCAGCTTTATTCTAACTTCTGGCAAGACCATTTTTTATTATGGAGAAGTAGCAATTTCCGAGGCTAGATTAACTTTATGGTTTTTCCCCCCATTCTGATAAGAGGGTAGGTAAGTACTCTACCGTCCAATTCTCAAATCCTGCTATTTCCAGGAAAGAGGATCTTTCTGAGCACTGTTGAGTCTCCTTTGGCAAATAAAAATACAAACACTTGAATACACAGTTTTATCCCACTGAGAATGGCGGTAGCGGGGTTTCAAGGAAGCAGAGGCTCAACCTTCCGAGGTGCAGGAAATGCCGCCTTAAAGGCGCTGATTGGCAGCGTCCGCCCTCCGGCTTAGCGGGAGAGTCTCTAGGCTTCATTTCATCCTATTAATTCCCGTTTGCACACATTTCATGATTGCTCGACAGTTTGAAGTTTTAATTTTGGCTTTAATGTCTCAATCTTCCCTTAAATTTTTTTAAATGCTAATTTCCTTTATTACACTCTTTTACTGGGAGATCAGGAGGCCAATCTCTGCTGATCCCAGTGTGCCACACTGAAATGATGCAATATACTCAGGCTTTCTCCGAGGATAATGCCAACCTGCTACGGCCAGCGTCCCGAGATGATAGCATCCTAAGAGATCATTGCAAATCTGGGCTGTCTCTTAGGTAGCACTGTAAATGGCAGTCAACTGTCTAATGACATAATGTGAATTTTTATAGGCTCATCTAGTTCTACAACCAGATTGCTCTCTGAACACTTGAGATAAATCTTCACCCACGCCCTGGAGTTGTTTAACACACAGTTTAATTTCTTACTATTGATTTTCTCCACTATGCATCTCGAATGCTTCACCATCTCTTGACCTACGTGAAATATCTCTGTGACAGTCGGGTTTTTTTTGTTTGTTTTTTTTTTTAAATGCCCTTCAAAAGAATGCTTGAAAAATCAGTAAAGATAATGAAATAACTCTTCCCCGGCTATAAGCAGTGTAGTTTAACTGGACGTTTTGATTAGGTTTTGAGGAGAGAACAAAATCATGAACATTTACAAGAAGAGGTTTCATATATTGTATTAAAGTTTCTGAACATGAATTCTACTCTTGTGGACAGTCCCAGGGAGGCAGAGTATTTTCATGTAGTGACTGCAAATGTCAAGTTAAATCAGAGTCAGATCCAGAACCCGCTTGAGTACAGAGTGAGGCAACACAGCACAGGAGAGAAAATGCAGGACCAGCTGTCAGAAGAACAGAAGAACATCAGTACTGCCAGGAATTGGCCTCTCTGGGCTTTTGTTATTTATCTGAAAAAACAAAGAGACTGGATCCCAGGAGCCCTCCCAGGGCTAAGAGTCAATGCTCTATATCAAAGATGTCATCTAAATTTTTATTAACAGGAAAACCAAGTTAAAAGAAAACAACAAAAGCAAAGTAAAAACATTTTTGTACCTGGAAAAACTCGAGAAATATATATAATGAACATGATCCTTCCTTCTAGGGACTCACCTTGATACCTGTATATTCTTCCTCCAACCCATCATTCTTGAAAAGCAAAAAAATTGTACTAAGGATTAAATGTTCCATTTAGCTTCTGAATCTTTCCTTTCTTTGCCCGAAATATTGTCCCAATAACAGAAAATGGTGTCAAAAGCTCTTTATTAATAGTAATTCCTTTTATGAGCTTCCAAATAAAATAACATCATTAATAGCAACAATACAAAAGAAGAAGAACAAAAACAAAAAACAAAACCCAAACAGATAAATAAATAAAGCCACTTCTAAGTTCCCAGCACTGACTAAACAGTTGAAGTGAACCAGCCCATTTTCACAGGTCACTTGGAGTGTCAATTTATTTGGGTTTAAGAATCTCCTAAACAAATGACATCAACCTCACTCTATTTCCTTCTTTAATAGACATTATGATTGGACAAACATCAGACTTTTAAAATTCTAAAAATAATAGAAAAGTAAAAATTGATTTCCTAGGAAAATCTCTCTCCTAAATCTTATATGGTTTTGCTGCTTCTGTGAAATCTTTCTTTGGAGTAACGTGGCAGCATAGTTTTTTGTTTTCGTTTCTAACTGGATTCATAGAAGGGCACTGCATTAGAAATTCAGTTGATTTATGGAGCATAAAGGTTCATGAACAAGAAGGTTCATGAACAACAAGTAAAGGTTCATGAACAACAAGTAACTTTTGCTCCGAAAGGAAAATGGCAAATGTAAACGAAAGAATGGGAACACCGGAAGTCCATTTCATTATGTAATTTAAGTCTTAACATTAGATATTGCACCTTCATTTAAAAATAAAACAAAAGGAAACGAAAAGGTATGAGCACTCTAAAATCATCTGCAGCACTTTTAAGGGTTCAACCTGCTAAACCCATCCTTAGAGGATGGCACCAAAGAGTACAGCTCACCCCTCACGCGTGGCTAGTTCTAAACCCGTGGTGTCCTCAGGTGGCCAGAGCAGTCATGCACTCTGTCTCCACCCCCCTCCCACCCGATTAGTAGGATCCATTCATAGCTACTCACTACTGCAGGATTTGACCTGAGAAATGCTAGGATTTATTAACTCAGCAGTTGTTTTGAGAAGTCCCTAAATAATCTTTGCCCTTGGCCAGCAAGGGAACTGCTAGTCTCGAGTTCTCAGAAGCAGCTGGTGAGGTTCTCAGCCAAGTTCTTCAGATGCAGGAAGTTCTTCAAGACAACCTACTTTGACACGGCATTTACAATTCTTTAAACCAGCCTTCCTGGATCTAGGAAATGTTATTCCTGACTCCTTCGACCCAGATACTGGCTAAAATTTAGTTTAGAATCTGTAGGTAATCGCTCTTTCTTTCTTCCTTCTTTCTTTCTAGGAGCTGGCATGGTGATTAAACTTTTCTAAAACAGTCATATTAATGTGTTCAAAAACCCACTGCTGAGTCTCAGATAGAGGGTCACATCTGGCCATGAAAATCTTCTTCTCTGCAGGGTTGCAATCCATGCAGCTGTTGCTCACGGGATGAAATAATGTTCTGTCCTGGGGGAATCAGAAAGAAAAGGAAAGACTGATGTAATCCGTGGTGAATAATTAGAACCCAAAATATACAGGGGTGAAATATTTCTGTCCATATCTCAGTGTATACCCATTGTATAAATAGACCCATTTTCAAATCACAGGGTAGCAGGTAGAGTTGCCAACGTGAAACATGATTTTCTAGGATCCACTGGCATGATGTGGGGCCTCCTGGCGGGTTCAACCAGAAACAAAAATTCATTCGTTCATTCAATCACTCATTCATTTTTTTTTTTTTTTTAAGAAAAGCAATACATTCATTTCTTGCTCTGTGGTGAGCCTTTTGCACCATGTGTGGATTTTGAAGACAATAAGTATGTGGGGTTGCTTGTCAAGGGGCTAATAATCTAGCTATTCGGGGAGAAACACACAAAAAACGATGAGTCCATAATAAACAAGACCCACACATACACACGTGACTAGAAAGGTCATAATTTTCTCATGTTGGGCCTCGAATGGGAAGGGGAAATACAGAAGAAACAGGAAGCAAAAGTGCTGGGGGTCCAGCTGCCCTCTTCAGAAGAAGACTATGGGGATGGGGACAAGTGACACATAGGCAACAGCTGAAGGTACAAACTCAAATTTGCTAGTTGTGCAGCCTCAGTCTCTTTTCATCCCCTTTACTGATAGCACAGCTGTTCCAGCCGTGCAGTTCTCATTGCTTTCTGCAAAATGGAGGCCGCAACATTCATTTTAAAAAGCAGCCCCTAGCTACATGATTAGATAACAGCTCAGTGAAAGAAAGGTGTGACAGGCCACAGCAGTGAGCAAGTTCCTTATCTGGACAGGCTCCATCAACACACACCCCTTTTTATTGTGCAAGTGGGGAGAAGGCAGGTCATGTTCTAGAAAGAGATCTTCCCTTAACTAGTAATACAGTTTCTCTCTTATGTTATGCATGCTTTAAAAAGGTGCCAATAATATGAGAAAACAGCCCCAAATCAGATTTTAGATTTTAGCTTAGATTTTAGATCAAGTAATGTTTTATTATTTAGCTTAGGAAATGTTTAGAGGTTCTGGCTCTCCTTCTAACTCAGAAATACCATACTTGCAACGCTTTTAGAATTAAGAGTTTTCTCAGGCATGCTTTGTACATATTTCTGGGTTGCTCCCGGATTATAAGACTCCGTCAACCAATATTTAATGTCCTTTTAGGATCCGGATGTTTGCACAGGTAAGCACTGCACCAAGGAAGAAAGAATAAGGAAGGAGGGAGGCAACCTGTAGGCAGTTTAGTTTGCCTGTTTCTGTTTTCAGTGTAAACAGTGAGCTGTGCTAAGACAAAGGCTCCCTATTCTCTTCTGCCCTCTTTAAAGGCGAAGTGTCCTGAGCTCGCTGTGGGTTTTACTTTCCTTCCACACTGCGAGTTCTGCTTTTCCGAACTCTTCCCCTCCCCCGGCTGCTTCATTAACTCCACCTTGTCCAACCCCAGGGGAGGCTCCCAGAAACTCTGTCCCACGCTGGGTGGAGGAAGCAGGTTGCCAGAGGAAGGAGACTGTGCCTGCAGCTCTCTCCATGTGACTGTGCCCTTCTTCCTTGGGGTCCAGTGTGCTTGCCACCACAGGTCCCTTCTCAGGGCCATGGGGCTCCCAAGGCAGCAGGCTACTTGGTGTCCCCCCATTTCCTTCCCAGCGTCTCCCGCACTCAGCCCTGCCCCCAGCCACCAGCTATGCTACACGGACCTAATATATTTAGATCGGTTTTTCAAAGAGCGTTTCTCTTCTTTATTTCTTAATTTTTATAAATGTAAGGGGAACAGCGCAGTTTTTATCACATGGACACATTGTGTAGTAGTGAAGTCTGGGTTTTTGGATAACTCGATGGTTACCCAAATAGTTGTGCCCATTAAGTAATTTCTCCTCCTTCACCCCCATCCCAATCCCACCCTCCCACTCTTCTGAGTCTCCAGAGACTATGATTCCACACTCTAGGTCCCTGTGTGCGTGACGTTTAGCTCCTATTTGTAAGTGAGAACATGTGGGATTTGACTTTCTGTGTCTGAGCTGTCCCACTTAGGACAGTGGCCTCCAGGTTCATGCAATGTTGCTGCAAAAGACACGGTTTTATTCTTTTTTGTGGCCGAGTAGTATTCCACTATATACATCTCTCTATATCTACATCACGTTCTCTTGAACCGCTTATCGCTGATGGACACTTAGGTTGATTCTATGTGTTTACTATTGTGAGTAGTAAACATATGCAATAAACATGTAAGTGTGGGCATCTTTTTTATATAACAATTTCTTTTCCCTTGAGTAGATAAGCAGTAGTGGGATTGCTGGATCCAATGGTATTTCAAAGAGCATTCTTCTATTCTTGAGAGCTGTTGTGTTGGTGAAGATTCTTGGTGACCTGCTTAATTCTCCCATCCAAGTACTAACTGGGCCTGACTCTGCTTAGCTTCCAAGATCAGACGAGATCAGGCATGTTCAGGCCGATGTGGCCCTACCTGTGACCTGCTAAATGCTAAGTCACTGTGTTTCGCGTATCTGCTCCCCTTCTCCCTTGTCACTCTCTGTCCTTTTATCAAGAGCTCCAGTGGGACCTCCAGATGCTCATAGTTTCTCCCTCAAAACATATATTTCCATAAAAGCTAAAAAATGAGAAAAGGAGTAGAACAAGTTTCTACTCTCTTTCTTCCCCAGTGTATAGACCTCAGCTTGCATGCAAAAGCCAAACGAGATTTTATGAACACTTTTAATTTTCTGGACATTATTTTCTGAGCCATAAGGTGATCATATTTTTCCAAATCCCACCTTGGAACACATGCTCTGGCAGACACAGGTGTGCTCATGGGGTAACCAGGCGAGGCACGGAGATTCAGCGCCATCCTGAACAGTCCAGAGTACGTTTTCTGCACTGGGACTTCACATTCTCATAAAAGCTGAAAAACTGAATTCCCTGCAATCTGTCTATGCCTGAGAAGCTGCATCAGGAAAATGAGGGGGTGGATTGGATGCATGTCTAAAGCCTCTCCCAGCCATAAAATTGAATGAACATTTTATTCCAAGGTTCACTGGTGACAGAAGCCAACGACAGGGTGTCAAACTGGAGAGCATCCACGGCATTCAGTGATCGACGGATTGACTGTTCCCTGGTTACAGGCCGAGCGCTGCTTACCCTTGTCTTGGGGGTGTCCGGCATGTCCCGGAGGTGAAGCTTCTGGGAGCTTCCGCCACCTCCACCAGGGCACACGTGTTTCACTGCTGACCTTGGGGCCACATAACTGCCGTCTTTGTGTTTCCGCTCAGCCAAGCTTTTGCATCACTAAGTGTCTTTCCTGATGCTTTTCCTGGCTGGGATTAAGGGAGTGGATCCAGTGATTGTCCTTTGCATGTGGTCTCCTGTCCTACGCCAGCCCTTCACTCCTCTGCCCTTTGTCCCAGCGGTTACCACAGCGACGGCTCCGACAGAACCGAATCCAGTTTTGTCTGTGGAAGAGACTTCCAGTGCTTTGGCAAGTTTGCTGTTCCACAACGATCCTCCTTAAAGGACAAAAGGAGCTGCTCTGTCTTTGCTTTTAACTAGATTGTTCTTTGTGCAACCCTGAGAGAAGGCAGAGCTATGGCCGGGCCGTTCACGCCGGGCGGTGTTGCTGCATTTTGCTTCGGCCCTCCCACCTTCCCTGGATGTCTGCGCCTTCATTTTTGTTTTGTTTTGCCCAAGAAAATTAGAAATCCTTGAGCAGGAAATGTAAAAGTTCCTATCCAGGATGACTGAGCTACCCTCCTTAATCCATGCCTGGTCCCGGACACCCCATCCACGCTGAACGTCATGGGTGGCCGTCTTCAGGGAGCTCATTTAAGGGACTCGTGGAGTCCCGTGGACTGGGTTGGCACTTTCTGGCATTCCCAAGTCTGCACTAAATTTATTAGGTTTCATGCTTACCTAGGGCCAGCACTTTAAAAGAACAAGTGAGTTACAGAAAACATGGCACACTGTGCTAGGGGCTGCTGGAGAACCAAACACCAAAGACGCAAAGACAGTAAAACAGGTGGGTGAGCTCAGGACCGATAGAAAGTGGATTCTTTTTTTCTTTTCTTTTTCTTTTTCTTTCTTTTTCTACTCTAGCTAGAAGAGCAAAGAAAGTGGATTCTGAGAACACAACTCCCTCACGGTGGGAAGTGAGGCAGCGTGGGGCTGGGAAACCGCTTAGGATTTATGGCTATGGGGGATAGTCAAATTCTAGCCCTGCGACCCACTTGCTATGGGACCTTGGACAAGTTATTTAATTCTCTGAACCTCGGTTTACTTATTTATGAAACAGGGATGATGACATCCCTCGAAAGTTTGTTGTGAGGATAAAACAAGTGAATACATGTGAGATGGTTGCACCGTCCTGCCTATAAGTCAGCACCCAAGTGGCGCCTTCCCTTCCCCTGCTTTTCTGTTAGTCGAGGCGTGTCCCCAGTTCTAAAATCCTAATATATCAGCCGTCTGGTCTGAGACCAGCTATTCAACGCCAAGTTGCATTTTCTAAAATCCTAGCAAACTAGAAGAGCCTCTGCCTCTCCTGGTTATCCAGATTGATGCAATAGTACCTCCGAGTTTAAGCAAAAGGACTTAGGGAACCAAGGTGACCTCTGGCTCAGAAATGACCTCTTCTGTGTAATTCTGGTCAGAGTTTGCATCCGGTTTATGTGCTTAGGACCTCTGCCTAGAATACGTTATTCAGGTCAGTTGAGTTCAACAGATGTTTACCAAGTGCCCTCTGTTTTCTGGTATGTCTTAGGCGAGAGGCATAGAAAGGTAACCTGCGATGCATCCTTTGACCCAAGAAGTAGGGGAGACCGACAGGTAACCAAGAAATGTTTGAAGTAAGAAAGTGTCCATGAGATTGCAAATGAAGGTGAATAGGACGAATTAGGTTATTTCAGACACAGGGGAGAATACTTGAGAAAAACATGCAATAACACGTAGGTTTTATGTGTGCTATTTAGTCAACAAAAACGTACTGGGCACCTACCGTTTGCCAGGCGCTGTGTTACGTGCTGGGGACATACCCATGAACTTCACAAGACAGCTCCCTGCTCTGCTGGGGCTTCCGAGCTGGAGGCAGGGGTGGGGTGGGCGCGGGCCGCAGACGACACACAAGGAATGTGCCGGGCAAAGGTGCAGCCTGCTCAAAGGGACAGGAAAACAACCGAGGAAGTCGGGAGGACCTGGAGTGCCAGGTGTGGGGCCGGCATGCAGATTCACATAGAGTGGCCGGGGGGCGCCTCACTGAGGAGGTGACATTTGGGTGGTCTTGAGGGAGGGAAGGGGATTAGCCATGCCAATGTCTAGGTGGACGGGGTTCCGGACCCAGGGACCGGGCCCTGCACCCTGGTGGTCGGAGGCCCAGGGAGGAGGCCGGGAGGGAGGGGAGGTGCAGGAGGAGATGAGCCAGTGGTGATGAAGCCACATCGTGCGCAGGAGACCAGCATGTCATCTGGCTCGGCCGGAGCCCGAGGAGCGTTTGGGACAGGGGCAGCCGACAGTGCAGCTCTGTGGGCAAAAATGGAGCCAGTGGGGGTGGCTGGGGCTGCTCCAGGGCGTGATTTCTCCGAGGGAGGTTTGGGAAGCTGAGGGCGTGGGTTCTGACGAGTGGGACGTGGGGGTGAGGCGGGGAAGGGGTGGGTTGGCGACTGGAGGGACGGCGGTATTGAGGCGAGAAATGCAGAAAGAGGGACGGGACTGGGGCGGGGACGAGGCGATTTCTGTTCTGGGTCTGATGAGCTATTGATGCTCACGGGACAGCGAGCCTGCGATGCCCAGCGGGCAGCTGGATACAGACTGGACCTCAGGATACCGTGTCTTCCCGAAAATGAGGCAGGGTCTTATATTTAATTTTCCTCAAGAAGACACCCTGGGGCTTGTTTTCAGGGGCTGTGTTATTTTCCCCTTAAAGCCTCAGCTTGCAGCACACACAGGATGGCCGGGACCCGACTGGGGGAGCAGACCTTGTGGGTGGGGCTGCCCGCACCTTTCCGGTCACCTCTGGGACAGTAGCTGTCACGACGGGGCAGATGAGAAGGGCTGCCCGTCTTCTTTCCCACCCTGCGACGACACGCACGGGTTGTGCAGACGCGCTGCGCAGCCACGCCCGTCCCCAGGGCTGATTTTCGGGGTAGGGCTTCTATTGCGCACATGCTTAGACATCCCGCTGGGGCTTGTTTTATGGGTAGGTCTTATTTTGGGGGAAACACGGTAGCTCCTCTATGTAAAGTGGGGAGAAGCCAGTTACTCTCTCCCATTTATTTCAATGTAAGTAGAAAAATTAATTATAAAAGAATACAGATTGAAAGAGGATGCTTTTGTAAGGGAGAACCCCTTCATACTGGCCGGGCGCCGTGGCTCACGCCTGTAGTCCTGGCACTCTGGGAGGTGGAGGTGGGAGGATCCCTTGAGGTCAGGAGTTTGAGACCAGCCCGAGCAAGAGCGAGACCCCGTCTCTACTGAAAATACACAAAGTAGCCGGGTGTGGTGGCGCATGCCTGTAGTCCCAGCTACTGGGGAGGCTGAGGCAGGAGGATCGCTTGAGCCTGGGACTTTGAAGTTGCTGTGAGCTAGGATGATGCCATTGCACTCTCTCTACCCAGGGCCACAGAGCAAGACCCTGTCTCAAAAACAAACAAACGAACGAAAAACCCTCCTTCATGTTCAATCAATGCCATTTGTGTCTAACACGGATATGAGAGGAACGAAGGCTTGGAATTGCGAGACTAGTTTTACTCCCGGCTTCGGTGCTGACAAGGACCGTGCATGGTCACTCCGTCTGTCAGTGACTCAGGTCTGGGGAGGAGGAGAGTGGGAAGAGACAAGTGTTAAAAGATCTGCTTTCCCACCTCTTAGCGCTGTGGAGAAGGAGGAGGTTGACATATGACTATTCTTTGAGCTGTCTGGAAGGAGGACCAACTAGGTGGGCTTTCGCTGCCTATTTTTACTGCCGGCATCCGGGAGAGTGCAAGTAACACCTTGACGGGCAGAAGAGGGACAAAGCAGCCTTCTCTGACAGCTAGAACTCCTCGCGGGAGGGGAAAATCGGTCTCCGCGCATCACTGGTTAATTTGGCCAATCAGGAAGGGCGCTGCTTCACGCCCTGGCGGGGTCCCGGGTGCGAGCCCAGGCGGTGCCGGCCAACTGCAAACCCTTCTGCCCCTCTCCCCGGCTCTTTGGGCCACAGGCAAGTGACACGCATGACCTATCCCCAAGTCTCCGCTGAGCAGCCAGGATCGTTAAAAGATCTGTTCTGATGGGTTAGATCCCTGCTCTTCCAGCCGTTCAAAGACTTCCCGCTCTCTAAGCGGAATTCTTAGCGTGGTCCCGAGGTCGTGTGCGGACCTGCCCCCGCCGGACGCCCGGCCTTACCTTACAGTTCACCATTTTCCTTCACACTCGTGCATGTCAGCCAGCTTCTCTCTGTTCTTCTGAGAGAATCAAGACCTTGCCTGCCTCAGGGCCTTTGCACAAGTTGGGCTGTGTGCCTGGGATCTTTTTCTCTATCCCCTTCTTCACCTGTTTACTTCTGACTCACCTTTGAGGTCTCCATTTAAAAGTTAGTTTATCAGAGAAGCCTTCCCTGCCCTTCCGACCTGGCCAGTGCTCACTGTTTTATGTTCTCCTGGTATCCTAGACACCCAATTTATTTAAGTAGTTATTTGTCTGCTTCTCCTAGCCTGAAAGCTAAGCAGAGAAAACCCATATGTTTCATATCTTGTTTCCATCTGTCTGTATCTCTTTATCTCCCCTCAGTAAACCTGTGAGGAGTCATGTGAACACAAGAACTACTGTTTATCTGGTATGTATCTGCGTGTCAGACAGTGCTAAGTATTCTACCCAGATTTTCTCGTTTTTTTTCCCTACCTAAACCACCTAAGCAACCAGAAGACACGGTGCATGTAGAGAAGCAGGAAGCTAGATTCAGTTATTCATTCACTCGACAAATACTAAGCACCTACTATGCACCACAATACAGTGTTTTGGGTGCTGGCATACTGAATCAAAGGTAGCAGAGAAAAATCCCTGCTACCATGAAATTTTCATTATAATATTCAGCTATTTTTACTGCTGGCATCTGGGAGAGTGCAAGTAACACCTTGATGGGCAGAAGAGGGACAAAGCAGCCTTCTTTGACAGCTAGAACTCCTTGCAAGGGGAAAATCGGAGGAGAAAATAGTAAAGAAATGAATAATATAGTAATTGCCAGTTAGCCCATCTTTTCCTGCATGTAAACATACATGGAGAGTTAAATCAGAAAATATCTTGTCGAACACATGGCAGAGTAATAGTTAACATTAATTGAACTATTTTTATGTGCCAACCTCTAGGTGCATTTAAATTGTTTTTAGTATCATTCATATATGTATATAAAATGTCTTTTTTTCCTTTCAGTAAATACCCAGTAGTGGGATGGCTGGATCAAATGGTAGGTCTAACACTTGCACTCGAATGTTTACAGCAGCATAATTCACAACACAAAGCTGTGGAAACAATCCAAGTACGCATAGATACAGGAGTGGATTTATAAAATGTGGCATGTGTATACCATGGAGTTCTACTCAGCCATAAAAAATGGTGAACTAATACCTTTTGTAACAACCTGCATGGAACTGGAGACCACACTCCTAAGTGAGGTATTGCAAGAATGGAAAAACAAACACCACACGTACTCACTCTTACATTGGAACTAAATGATCAACACTCATGTGCACATATGGTAGTAAAATTCAAAGGAAATCAAGCAGTTGGGAGGGGGGAGGAGGGGATGGATAAGTTTGCACCTAATGGGTACAATGCACACTACCTGGGTGATGGACACATTTATAACTTTGACTCGAACTGTACCAAAGCAATTCATGTAATCAGAACGTTCGTACCCCTGTAATATTCTGAAATAAAAATAAACAAACAAGTAAATTTTATTTAGTCATCAGAATAACTTGCTAAACTAGATGCTGTTATTATACTATCCCCATTTTATAAATGAGGAAACAGAAATGCATAGTAAGGAAGTTTCTCAAGGTGTCAGAGCCAGGCCCCAGCGTGGAGCCCACGATCATGGCAGGACCCAGAACCTTCGTGTTCATCCTCTGAGTTTACTGCACCCTCCTCCTCAGTGGAGCCAGCTAGCGCTCCTGCTCCGGCCCCACGCCAGGGGGAAATTGCCCTCATCAGCAAACACTCATTTAAAATTTTCATAGTTCCTATCATCGAGAGTTTTTTTTTTTTTTCCCCCCGGTGTAACAGTCTGGATCTTGGCAGGCATTCAATTCGGGAAGACTTTGTCCTTATGCAAGAAAAGGCCTGAGTTAGTCCTGACAGAGCCTTTCTACTTTGGAGTGACAGAGAAGGGCAGTTAGGCATGCTAGATACGATGGTAGCCAGTAGGAATACCGAGGAGTTAAAGTTAGCAAAAGGTTTGAAGGCTGTGACAACTAAGTGACTGCAGCTGGGCTGGACGCACAGACGAACACAGAATGGGCAGACGGCACGATTTATTGAAAAGGCAGCTTTTCAATAAAGGGGTGCACTACGGCCCTCCTGGGAGTTAACCTCACTCTTCTTTGACAAGGTAGCTCAGTTGTCAGTTTGAACTGAAAGGTGCTGCAGAAGGAGCACAGTGTCTTAGGTAAAGTGACTTAGGTCTTCTGCCACAGAGAGTGGGACACTGAAGACATTGTGAGTATGCCTTTTAGCAAGATGTTTAAAAAAAAACGTCGGTTCTTGTTTTCTTACGGGCAAGCTGGAGAAGGGCGGCCGAGAAGATAGCGCCATTGGGTGACCTTGTGTCTGCTGGCAGAACTGACTCCAAATGATGCTCACTAATGCCCCGCGGTCACCTCTGTTATATGATAGAGGGCTCAGTTCTTGACTTTGTGCACCGAGGTCACCCACTTGGATGAGGGCATGAATGGATGCTGCCGATGGAACAACACTAGTTCAATCGCTAGCAAGTCGGATGGAAGAGTCAGCATCCAGGTTGGGGTGAATATGGTAGAATTTACTAGAAACAGATGGGTAGCTACATGGATATAAAAGATGAACTATATCGGTGTAAAACCGTGTCTGTGTAGCAGAACAAGAGACAAAGACTGCTTTTGTTTTTTTGTTTTTTTAAAAAAATACTGGATGCTCATTAAGAAGCCAAGCATGTGGAGTCAAGGCAGAAAATCAATGAACTCATGCTAAATTAAGAGACACGTGGTTCGTAACAAAGGGCGCCAGATACTCCTCTGAGGTTCCTTGGCTACAGCACAGCGAGGACAGCGAGCACCTTCGAGGGGCAGGCCACTCTGGGACTAGCTGGAGTGCGTTAGGAATGCGCGTCCCAGAAACCGAGGTAGATCTCAATGGAGGCATACGAAGAACGGTGGCAGGAAGTCAGGCCGCTTCATTGGAAGTAAAGATTACAGTGCAGGCAAGCACCGTTAAATATTTGAGATCCGTCTTGAGTCAAACAGATTAGACTTCATCTGCGTGGTACCAAAGGCCAGGGAAGAACTTTCTAACCCCTGGGACTGTCCAGAAGTGAAGGAGCTGAGCTGGGAGAGCACGGCTGCCCACGTCTGACTACCAGCCGGGGGTTCCGCAGGGGTTCCATACACCGGGACCCAAGTTTAATTCCGTGCCTTTTTAGTTTAAACGTGCATATGCTCTCCTCATTTTTGCAGCTCCTAAATCAACACCCAACAGAATGATTTAGAGTAACAGCCCTGTGGCCTTCCATCTGGAATCTCTGTGGAGCAACACACCCCCACTCTGCCAGCCGAGAGGTGACAGCCCTGGCATACGTCACAGGTTGCAGCAAACAGTCACATGCAGGCACATGACTAGCACTCCACCCACTCGCTCTTTAAACTAAGGGGCCTGGTGCGTTGTTGTTATCGGTTTGGCCAGGCAGGTGCCTTCTTACCCGTGCTTCCTGTTTGATACTACTTTCAAGTCCTTTCTTGTGGAAGTTAAACTATAAAAACACCCCAGAGAGCAACTCAGAAAAGTATATTTTAAAGTCTCTTACTTTGTCTCTTTGGGGAGGTTGCGTGCGTGGTTTCGAGACAAAGCGACGTGTTAAGT